>RJWT010002135.1:0-42601 GCA_004365215.1 Cuniculus paca
GAGAGGTTGAGGCAGGAGAATTGCAAGTTCAAGCCCAGCCTGGACAACTTAGCAATGTGCCAAGACCCTGTCCCAAAATTAAAAATTAAAAAAAAAAAGAAAAGAAATTTTAAAAAGAGATTGAAGATTTAGCACAGTGCAAGCTGGGATTTCTTCCCCATATGAAAGAAAAGGAGAGGGAGAGACAGAGACAGAGACAGAGAGGCAAGCAACTGTACTATTTATAATATTCCCTCTAATTTGATCCATGGATGCACAGTTTAAATTTTAGTTCGAATGTCTTTTTGAGTATGAAATCCACAAGTCATACATATACTAATAATGAAGACAACTAACAAGCTGGGCACAGTCTTGCACGCCTATCTATAATTCAGCACTCAGGAAGATGAGGCAGAAGTCCACCCTGAGTTCCGAGGCCAGCCTGGGCTACACAGTAAGTTCAAGGCCAGCCTGAACTGCACAGCAAGATCCTGTCTCAAAAAAATAAAATAAAGACTATAACAGTTTTCGAGTATTTATTTACTATGTGCCTGCTACTATGCTTAATGTTATTTACATTATTCTACTATCTTCATTTTCAAATAAGGACATTAAAATATAGAGAAGTTAAGTTATGTATTGGTGGCATTTACTATATCAGACTACATGACAATGGGTGCATATCAGACTACATGACAATGGGTGCATATGTATGAAAAAAGTAAATGTCCTAATACGTAAAGAACTTTTCAGAGCAAATTTTAAAAAAAAAGTCAATAACCAAAATCAAAATTAAAGTAAAAGCAGGCAATTTATGAAAGAAACACAATTCTCCTCACAATAAAAATGTTCAATTTCAATAGTGATTGATAAAAGGCCAATTAGAATCAGTTTTTAACTTCTTAAATTACCAAAATGTTTAATTTGTAATATCCAACACTCCCCAGAGTATCAACATACTCATACATTGTTGGTGCCTTTATAATTAAGTCAACTTTTGGAAGTAAAATATGTCAACATCTACCCAAATCTGTACTACATCTTTGGATTATTCAGCAAATCTGCTTCTAGGAATCTAACCTACAAAGATGCTTGCATAAGCACAAAAACAACAAAAAAAAATTTGTACATATGTATAAATATATACAAAAAATTGTTTATAGTATTGTTTTCTGACAAAAGAATCTACTAGCCATAAACTTATTAAATAAATAAATTATGGTATTTTCATAAAGTGAGAGTGGTACTATGCATCACCAATGAAAGAGATAGCTCTAAATATATACAAACTTGGCCAGGAGTAGTGGCACACACTTGTAACCCCATAATTCCAAAGGTACAGGCAGGAGAATCAGGAGTTCAAAGCCAGACTGAGCTACATAGTGAGTTCAAAGTCAGCCCAGAATACATACCAAAAACCGGTCACAAAAAATAAATGCTTGAAACAACAGTAGAAGAGTATCGATACATTATGATATCATAAACAGAAATTTATAAGAGAAAAAATCCGGAAGAATATGCAACAAACACCTAGCAGATTACATCTAAGAAGTGGTACTGTACTTTCAATATCTTTATATAGTCCTAAATTGTACTTCCATAAAATATTACTTATAATAGAGGAAAGACAGGAGTTTAAAATAATGTATCTTCCTCATGCATTAAAATGATTTTCTGGGGCTGGGGATTTAGCTCAGTAGTGTAAGTGTCTGCCTGGCAAGCACGAGGTCATGAGTTCAATCCCTGGTGCTGCCAAAAAAAAAAATAATAATAATAACTTTATGTGAGCTGGTGCTTGCTCCCAGTGATGCTTACCTATAATCCCAGCACCTGGGAGGTTGAGGCAGGAGTGTAAGCATTCAAGGCCAACCTGGATTACACAAGAAGATCCTGTCTCAAAAAGGGGTTTGGGGGGCTCTGTGTGACCATAATGTCACCCCCTACCCGACTCGGTCCCCTCCAATGTATATACTCCTACATCTAATACATTTATATTGTGCCTATTTTAGACCTTAACTCCTAGAAAACACAAGTTTTGATTTCATTCCGAATACTTCCAAATGTATAAAAGTTATAATTAAAAAGTGAATTGAGGAACTTAATCAGAAGTAACGCAAAATTAAACATTTTTAACAGTTTAAAGACATGATGATTACTACTTATAACAAGCATTTTCAAAACTATATAAACTCATATGCTAGCCAGATACAGTGGCACAGATCTGTAATCCCAGCACTGGGAAGGCTGAGGCAGGAGGATCATCATGAATTCAAGGCCAGCCCAGGCTACACGGTGAGTTCAAAACCAGTCTGAATTGTATAGAGACCCTGTCTCAAAAACAAATAAACCCATATGCTATTATGAAGGAGAATAAACTGCCTTAAAAAGATTATTCTCAATCTGAACCATGTATGACCATTAAAATTTCAACAAAAGTCTTGTTAAACAAAAGCAGGAGAGGAAGGGACAATCTATAAGCATTAAAGGGACATAACAAATCCTAGTCAAATCAAGAACAGTGGTGTCGCCCTGTCTGAGATACTCAGGAGGCTAAGGCAGAGGGATCATTGATCCCAAGAGTTCGAGGCCAGCCTGGTCAATATAACAAGAATCCATCTCTTTTAAAGGGAAAAAAAAAAATCAAATTCTCCTAGAAAAATGTAACTTTGATATATTCTGGTTTGATACAGTTTGTGTACAGCAAAGGAGGGGGAAAAAAAAGAAAACAGTCTATATTTCACTTCACTAGCAGACAGTATGAGGAAGGAAAAAAAATCAAAATAATTTGGTAATGTTGATTTTTCATTCACTAACTAATCTTTTTTCATTTTGTTGTGTTTTTTTGTCTGGCCTCAGACTCAGCAATTCTCCTGCTTCAGCCTCCCAAGTGCTGGGATTACAGAAGTGAGCCACCACGCCTGAATCTCCACTAATTTTAAGGATTTAATTAGTGGCATAAAGCTACCAGTCAGTACTATTCTTTCAAAGAGATTCCCAGATTCTATCATAATCCCATCAATCAACCATCCCAAATTTCTAACTCATTAATTTTTCCTAGTTCTGAAACTACTCCAAAGTTTTCTGCATATATAAGTGAAAACAAACATGCTAAAATTTGAATTTATAAATATTCTGAAATTATAAATAGTCTCTGGGATGAACCAATGCCATGTTATTTTCTCATTCTCCCAAAATTAAAAAGAAATTAAAAATAACTGAGATATATACATGCCTACAAGTCTTATGGCCTAGTAGGCAGTAAACAGACATGCACATAAATATATGGCAAAGAGAGCATAGAGAATTTTCTGAACAAAAATACATGCTTTAGAGAGAAGAAAATGAAGCGAGACTTTCTGGATGAAGAGATATGTGATCAAGCCTTTCAAAATAGTCAGAATTCAATTATGGTAGCGTCTGGACAAGTAAAACAGAAGAGAACACTCCAGAGAAAAGTATAGTGAAAGAAAAACAACTGAACACAACACAAAATAGGTATATTATTTAATAGCCTATACGAACATGCCTAACCTAAGTATTTATGTGACAATTACCTGTTTAAAGAAAGTAATATGCCTTTTCCTTAAAATACACTTTATAGGCCGGGGATTTAGCTCAGCAGCACAAGTGCCTGCCTGGCAAGCGCGACATCGTGAGTTTGATCCCCGATACCAAAAAAAAAAAAAAAATACACTGTATAGCATGAGTATCTTTAGAAAACTAGTACAGTATTACACAATTGGAAATGGATTAGAGATGTAGTTCCAGTAGAGCACTTGCTTAGCACGCCTGAGACTCAGGTTCACAACCCAGCACAGAAAGAAAGAAAAGAAAATTAATATTAAAAATTAGCTTTTCAATATAACATTAAAAATTCAGATCAGGTCCATACTATTTATCTAAGCTTTTATGTAACAATTGAAGTCTCTCATACTTAAAAGAAAAAAAAAAATCCAGAAGTCAGTTTAACCTACTTGTTTGGGTGACAGAGTTCCTAATGCTTGACATAATATAATTTCTATCACTGTGATGCTTAAATTACACGAAGTGGGGCAACCCATTCAGGACCCTTTCTGTCTCTCAGGAGCTATTCCCATTCCCCATTTCTTTTCTTCAATAAATTGTCCAACTCTTAAAAAAAAAAAGTTACATGAAATGTCACTAAAATCAACAACCTCAAAGAGTTTTTTGTTTAAGAAAATAATCACGCCTGGTCTGGTGGCACAGGCCTATAATGTCAGCACTCTGGCAGACAGTTCAAGCTTAGCCTGGACAATCTAGCAACTTAGCAACCTTGTTTCAAAAAAATTTTTTTAAAGACTAGAAATGTCATTCAGTGGGAACGCCTGGGTTCAATCGCCAGTGTTACTGCAAAATAAAAAATAAAACAAAAGATTTTCATCAAAGTAGATTAAATATTAGGCAAAAACTCCCAGTGGTCACATTACTAATATAGATCAATGCAACATTTAAACTATATTTTCATTGCAGAAATGTATTATTACATATTTTAAATTCAATATGTAAGATGAATAGCCACAGTGAGCTCTCATTCTCCATCCACTACAATTTTTGTTTTAAATATCAAACATCACATTGAATCATGCCACAGATGTAACAGTTTAACAGGATGAGCACTACACTGGATGTCAGAAAGTTGGCTTCAGCTACTGCCCAACTGCAACAATTTAGACCACTCTCAGTTTATTCAGAGGCTCAGTTTATTCAAAGGCAAAACAAGACTAAACCTGTCTGACTACATTCTATGGTTCTATAAATTATTAACATTGTATTTCAGTCAATTTAGTTTGGCTTGGAGATGGTTACTAAATAAAAATAGTAGCAGCACACATGGAAGAATTAAATTATCTGAAGAACTCAACAGGAACACTCAGTTTTGTAAGGAGTTCGGTTTTCAAATGCAAAGGTGGGGAGAGTTAAGTATCTTGAAGACTATCCAAAAAACATCTTGACCACACAAGCTTCCGGGGTGGCAAAAATGGTACAAGAAAAGCAAAAATGCTCAAGAAAAATACAAAAATACCAAAATAAAAAACAGATACTCCATGTAGTTACTGCTACATTTCAGAAACTTTTCATAAAATGTGTCAATACCTCTAAGAAGTCCTCATAGAAAAATGTTTTCCTAACCATCAAAATTGCCTTTGGTATCCTCATGCCTGAAAATGTCAAAGTGTCAGGCAATCTGAAGACTGAGTTATCTGTGCATATAATTGATCTTAACCATGCTTCTTGGCTTTTACAGCAATTAGTACTGTACTCTGAATGTAATAGGTAGCTGGTATTCAAAGTGCATGACTGAAAATACCTGAAGCTCTAATCTATAAGTCTATACATAATTCAGATTAACCTTTACTACTTGCTTTGTATCATAGTCTAGTAAAATCCAGTATGAAGTAAAATAACAGGTGGTGCCAAGTGCTGTGGTGTGAACCAGTAGTCCCAGCTACCCAGGAGGCTGAGGCATGAAGACTGTACCAACTTGAACCCAGGAATACAAAGCCAGCCTGGGAAACAGTAAAATCCCATAAATACACACATACATACATACATACATACAGATGGAAGTAACTATGTGACAGTGCTATCATTTTCAGACGTTATTAAGAATTTGAAGTTACAACTAAAATAAATCGAAAAATACAATTACAAAAAATACAAACAAGACACTGTTAAAAATTTATATTCCTCCAGAGGCCATGGAGAGCACCACAGTTATACAGACAACAGGTGTATTCTAATATGCTGCAATATGAATACATTTTTCTAACTATACTCCCATAGTTATTTGTTCAACAAAAACTTGCAGTGGTAATATACCACACACACACACAAACTTGGTACCTTAAACATAAAGATAAAAATCAGAGAAAGACCTATCCTGCTTTCCAGAAGAGAGAAACAGGTACATAAATGCCTACAACACAAGGTAGAAAGTGTAACCACCAATGAGAGATTCATAGATAAAGCATTACTGGATCACAAAGAGAGCTGTTACCACCTCATAGAAACGACACTTTCAATCTATTTAAAGCAATTTCATATTAACTCCCTTTAGACTCTAACAGCCAACCGTAGGAGAGCAAATGTTTTCCTAATATTATAGACAAGGAAACTGGAGCACAGAAAGGTTGATCATGCTCCAAAACGTCAGTTACAGAAAGAATCAGAACTCAGTCTATTACATTTTCTCCGGGGTTGTTGTTCAACATATGTCAAGCTTTTGTAAAAGGGTATTATGGTATTGAAAGGAATCACTCCTGGTGTGTGATTGATGTATCGATCACATATATTGATATAACGTTCATTAACTGATGTGTTTAAAGCAAGGCAAAGCAACTGGAAACTTTAAATAATAAAATAAACTCTCACTAGATTTTAACAGAAAAAATAAGATTTCTCTCTAGCAACTTGTGATTTTTCTGTAAGTTTTGCCAGTGTCTACATAAGATTCTAAAATGAGTCTGATCCTGAGCCCTAGCAAATACAAATTATTTCATCTAATAAATATTTTTATCAAGTACATAAAAACACTTCAAAAAATCTATTAAAAATTAAATACAGCAATGCCATCAACTCCTCAGTTATTCACAATCACATGTGACCTATAATCATCAGAAGCTATTGATCAAGATTTGGTGAACAAATGAATGAGTATGTGTAGGCATTTTAAAATCCCAGGCCTGTTGCTCTTTACACACTGCCATGTTCAGCCTCCCATCACTGCCTCACCGGGGTGCACACAAGGAATGTGAATTTCGATATAATTACGATATAATTAGGCAAGCAAATCTGATGCAGGTGAATATACTAACCCCAAAGATTAGAATTACCCATACCACTACTTTCCAAGGTTAACTCTGCTGAACAGACACTGTACCATGCAACCCTGACATTTCCTGAGCAAATACTTTTCATAAATATCAGTTACTCTCATCCATTCCTCTAATACATGACTACTGATCCGTTAATTTAATGAATTCGGTCTCTTCTCCGTTAAGGCTGAATTCTTAATTTTCTAAAATCCCTCTATTACCCAAAACGAGGTGCATTGGCCCACCCAGCCCACGAAAACACCAATAATAAACGGCGGAAGGTAGAGGGTTCGGCTCTTTTCCTTCACCACTACCCACCCTTCGCCATGATTACACCCTGAAGTGGCCTGATTAGAAAGGTAACTAGTTTGCTCTTCACACACTTGCTCATCGCTGTCACCCTCCGTAACCCTTTCTACACTCCCAACACGGCCACCAACTCCACCTCGAAGTGACCCCAGGCCCGCCATCTGCGCCATCCCCACCCGGGGACCCGGCCCTGGCTTCCCCACCTCCCGCCCCGCAGGCTCCGCACGCCCCCTCCCCACAGGACACCTCGGGGCCGGCCCCCGCCCGGCCGCAGCCCATTCTTCCTCCAAACTCCATAAGCCTCCTCCCGTTCAGCCCGAGCTCCACGCCGCGCCCGACTCACCCTGGGGCGGCCGAGGGAAAGAGGCCGGGAGGCTGGGCAGGTCCGGACTTGGCTGGGCCCGCGACGCCCCTCGCCCGCCCGAGAAGCTTCGCCTGCGGCGGCTGCCCTGCGAGTCCTCGGAAGCCCCAGGCGAGCAGGGGCCCGGAGGCCGGGGCTGCGGGTGCCCGGGCCTACTCACCCGGAGCTGGCGGAACGTAGGAGTCGGAGCGCCCCCAGGCCTGACGAACGAGGACGCAGCCCGGCGCGCGGCCCCTACACTGGGACCGCGCTGGGCGCTGCGAGCCGATCGCTCACTCCAGCCGCCGCCGCCGCCGGGGCTGCTGCTTCGCCACCTTGGCCGCCATCTTGACTCAACCCCTCTCCCTCCCCCCTGCCCAGGCGGCCGCTGCTAAGGCGGCTCCGACGCGAGCTCCTCCTCCTTCCGGAGGCTTGGAAGACCGACTCCCTCCGCTGGTCGAACGCCGCTCCAACTTCGGCCGAGTTTCCTTGGTCACCCAACGTCTGGTCACTTTACGTGTCCCGTCAGCCTGTCGGCTGTGGTCCCCTCGCTCGTACACGGGCCGGGGCGGCACCGCCCGCTGCGGGACCCGGCGCGACTGCCATCGCGCACGGGCTTGTGGCGCCCGCCGCGAGCTGACCGGCTTCCGCGCGCCCCCGGCCTTCCTCCTCCGGGCGTGGGAAATGGGAGGGCGGCTGGCTGTGCCTTTGGCCTGCGACCCTTCCGCGGCAGGACGGCAGCGGCCACCACCAGCCAGAGATCTGGGTGGAAGGAACCGGTCACCACGTGGCGGCGGTGCGCGTCGACCTACCCCGTACTTCGGTACCAATTCCTCACCTAAATACCAGGAGAGACTGATTTGTCCACGGCGTTACTCCTTAATCTGTAGTAACTCGTACGTTAAGAGGAGCTTTATCCTCTCGACTACGACGCGCACTCTCGCAACCTTACTAGCCTCCTCGTGAACCGATTGTGCGGTTACCCGTAATCCCATACTCTCTAGTTTTTAGAAAAGCCATCATCTATATCTCAAAACTGAAAAGGAAAAAGTGACGTATTAGGGCGTTTTGCAAAACTTTAATCTGGGTAACAGGCTAACCATATAATTTGGAAAACTAGGGTTTTGAAAAATGAGTTGAGGGGAAGAAGCTCTTTTCTACAAGTTGTAGGAGTTTATTTTTAGACGCTTCCTTTTAAGCACATTGTTCGGTAAGGTCAGACAATAGTCTTAAATTGAACAGCACGAGCTTCGATTCTGCTCTGAAGCCGAACAGACACAAGATTTGTAAATCCTGCTAAAGATGGAGACAGTACAGTATGTTGAGAAGCTTCCATGTTAGACAACAAATCCTACTTTTAAAATCTCAAGCCACCGTACACTTACATGCGGAACGCAGTTACTGCGGGTGCAGTTTTCCTACCGGAACGCTAGCAAGCACCAGCCTTCACTACTACGCAAGCGCAGTGCCACTCACCCGGCATGGAAGTGGTGGTCCTCCTGTGTGTCACTGTTGCGGTCCTGATATGGGCCTTTCTTTGGGTTTGGGACTCCTCAGAACGAGAAAGAACTCGGGAGCAGACTGGTCTGCCGGGCGATGGAAGCCGGACCCTCCTGGTGATTGCACACCCAGACGATGAGGCTATGTTCTTTGCTCCCACCGTGCTAGGCTTGGCCCGCCTAAAGCACCGAGTGTCCCTGCTCTGCTTCTCTGCAGGTAGGAGACCTTTGGTGGGCCTTGGGAACCGGGACTTTGCAGGGATTTGTGTGTTAACCGATCTCAGTCGACTTCTTCCCAAAGAGTTTTTTGTTGTAGGGAGCTAAGTGAACATACACCGAAGGTCCTTTCTCTGAATTTCTCACTAGCTGAGGGTAAGATTAGTCAGCTGCCCAGGTGGGTTGGCAACACCTGGAGCATGCATACCCCACTGTCGCTAGGATTGAGAAGCAGAATAGTTGCTTGCCATTGATTTCATATTGTACCTGCATTTTCGTTGGAAACTGCGACCATATATGTTATTCTGTACAACCTTTTTGCAGAAAGATCAAGAATAATGATCTTAATGTATGTACTACTCCAAACAGAACCTATGCATATCGCACCTGCTAGCTTCTTAAGGTAACAAAGAACCTTATTGCTGCTTTAAAATCTAGCTTGTGCTTTAAAAAAAAATGCATACGCCAAATTGGAGACGTTGATTCAAATGGTTAGAAAGTAATTGTATAGATTATTTCTGTTTATCTCCACTCATCTTTTATTGGCAGAGCCTTTCAAGCAATAGGCCTTGTGTTATGCAGAAAAGATTAAATGAGAAAAAAAATGACCACAGCGCTTAATTATGGTGATAATTCACTGTATAAATAAAACGATTGAAGTGTACACATATAGTGGGTGAATTTTATAGTGTGTCAAAGTATACCTCAATAAAGCTGTTTTTTTTTAAATCGCCCATGACCTCTTTTCCCATTTGTTTGTGTGTCATTCCAGTTCTTTTTCTACAGAGATTTTTCACAGAAATCACATTTTATAAAATTACTTTTCTTCACTTCATATTTTTTATTTATTTAACGTATATTTATTAAATATTTGGCTATGCCTTATTCTATGCCTATTTCATTAGAATTGGTTTCTAGCCAGGTGTGGTGGTGCGTGCCTGTAATCCTGGCACTTGGGAGGCTGAAGCAGGAGGATTGCTGAGAGTTCAAGGCCAGCCTGATCTGCATAGTGAAACTCTCTCTCAAAAAAAAAAAAAGAATTTGTTTCTAAATTGGCCATTTTAAGGCTTTGTATGCAAATCACACTCCCAAAAACATTATACCAATTTATACTTGAACTGGTAGTAATGAGAGTATTTAATCTTGATATAGTATCCTCTCTAGCATCTTGATATACTATCCTCTCTAGTACTTTTTAAATAAGTTTCTGTGTTTGTGTAATTTTTTTTTCTAAAAATCTTTTGTTAATGGTGAGATTAACCATCCTTCATATTTACTGAGAATTTGGATCTAAGCACTTTTCTCTGTATTCTGTTAAGAATACTACTTACAAATAGTTGCAAGTTCAAACAACTTTTTTTCTTTGCTTTCAATTTTATTTATATAATTATACTACAATTATGGGAGTCAAATTATAAGTAAATTTATTTCTAAGAAATTAGATTTTTATCTGCAAAATATTTATAGAGGCAGTGTATTCTTTAATAAATTTCTTCATATTTTCAATATGCATATAAAATTTTAGGACCAGGAATCAAAATTTTGTTGGTGGTGGTAGGAATTGAACCCACGGCCTCACATATGCTAGGCAAGCACTATACCACTATACTATACTCCTAGGCTCCCCAAATTGTTTCTAGTAAAAAAATATTTGCATGAGACTAGGATTGTAGCTCAGTGGTACAACATTTGCACAGTGTGTGCAAGGCCTTGGGTTTGATCCCAAGTACCACGTCCCTGGCACTAAAATTATTTTTAAAATTCTCAACTCATTTAAAAATGTATAGATTAAATATTCCCCATACTCTTGAATCAATATCTAATGTCAAAAGTAGGTACATAGGACCTGGGCCAGGTGTGGTGGCCCACGCCTATAATCCCAGCACTTGTGAAGCTGAGGCAGAAAGATCCCTGTGAATTCATTCAAGGTCAACCTGGGCTGGAACCTAGTTCCTAGGAGGTATCTCAGTGGTAGAACACTTGGCAAACCTAGACAGGATATCATTGAATAGCTTTGGTTAAATAACATAATCAGTTCTGCTTAGAAGAATCATTCAGTGGCAACATGAAAAATGGTTTCAAAGGAAAGATTGAAGTTTTAAAAACCAACTCAATTCGTCCCTTTCCCTCTAGATGCACTGGCAGCTCATGTATCAGATTTCCATGTATTTCTTTTCTGTGTGCTGCTACAATCAGTCTGGCATCCATATTTTAATTATGTTAGCTTTTCTAGCACTATTATCTTCTGTGATCAGATCTGTCATTGTTGTTCAAGGTATGTTAGCTGTTTTTGATTTTTTCTTTTTTTTTTTTCTTTGCGGCACTAGGGATCGAACTCGTGACCTCATGCTTGCCGGGCAATGATTTTTTTCTTCTAAATATTCTCACACATTTTAGAATTAGCTTGGTCACGTTCAAGGAAAAACTTTGCTTAATGTTTTTATTGGAATTTCACTGACTTTTTTTTTTTTAATAGAGGCTCACTGTCTAGTCCAGCTGACCTTGAACTCACTAGGTAGCACAGGTTGGCCTTGAACTCTCTGTGATCATTCTGCCTCAGCATCCCAAATGCTGGGATTGCAGGAGTGGGCCACATACCCAGCTTCTTCACTATTAATATAAGGAAACATAACATTTACCATGTGAAGTCTTTTAACCTAATCATTTTTTCATGTGTCTCTTTTATATTAGCCTTCTTTCATGACTGTTAATAGTTTTGTTTTTTTGTCATTGTTTTGGTTGGGTTTGGTTTGGTCCTGGGAATCTGGCACAGGGCATGTGATGTACACTCCCAACCTCCATATTTTTCCTATGAGAGACAAGGTCTTGCTGGATTGTCCACACTGGCCTCAAACTTGTGATCCTCATGCCTCTGCTTCCAACGTTGCTGGGACTACAGGTTGGCACCACCAGCCCAGCTGTCAGTGCTTAAAGTCTTACATAAATATTGAGATAGAAATTTTGTCCTTTACTATGTTGCTCATGTCTACAGGTTCCAGTTTGTTGCAAACATTATAGTTTACTTTCTTTTTTGTTTTTGAGACAAGGTCTCACTATGCAGTTCAGGGTGGCCTTGAACTCATAGTGATCGGAGTGCTGAGATTATAGGCATGCCTGTATAGTTTACTTTCTTATATTTTGATATTCTCCTTTACTTAAATATATTTTGGAGGTCCTGTTTGACCCAGATATTACCCTTCTGGATATCTTGCCAGTAGAATTAAAAGCATCATACCACAGTGATATATGTGCGCCCATATTTATAACAGCACAATTTCTCATAGCTAGATCTTGAAAACAACCTAAATGCCCATTGACTGAGGAATGGATAAAAAAGATGTGGTATTTTTATGCAGTGGCATACTACCCAGCCATAAAAAATGATAAGGCTTTTATAGGTAAATAGATGCAACTTGAGACCATACTTATAAGTGAAATAAGTCAGACACACATGTGGAAACATCATTGTCTCACTAGTGTGAGAAGCTTATAGAAACAATGTCTATCTACATATCTATCTATCTATATATTGCACAATGTATATACCATTGTTATCCCCTAATTATTGTTTTGAAATTTTGTTTTTTTCCTCTTAAAATAGATTTGAAAATAAAAATAAATAAATATATTAAACACAGATCTAATAATTCCAATTTCTGTGGTTATCCAATTCTGCTCTTTGTTCTGATTACTCTTTCTGAATGACTTCTTTCCACATGTATTTTGTAATTTTGTTCATGTAAGCACATATTTCTTAGAATCATAGTCATTGTAACAGTTTGATGATTTACTTTTGTTTCAGGCAGGCATCTAAAAAAGACATTATCTATCTTAGATGACCCTAAAATTTTAAGGTTGAGATTTTTCAGGCAACAGAGGTAATATGAATTCAGAGTCCAAACCCAAGTGTATTAGTTATCTAATACTACATAACAAATTATCTCAAAACAGTAATACTTCCTCCTTTATGGTATTTCTGCCTATGATATTTAATGCCTTAGCTGTGGAACCCAAAGACTGTGAAGTAGAATCACTTCAAGATTCATTCACTTGCTGGAGATTTAGCTCAGTGGCGTAAGCACCTGCCTGGCAAGCACAAGGTCATGAGTTCAATCCCCAGTGCCACAAAAAAAAAAAAAAAAAAAAAATTCATTCACTTACATGTCTGGCTGTGAGCTGGAAACTTTTCTAGATATGTCAACCAGAACCTTTACATGTGGTATACTCAAGTGGCTTTGTGGCTTGGACTTCCTTACAAGGTAATGGCTGAGTTCTGGGGCAGGTATCCTGAGTGAAAATCACTAGTAGGAACCATACTCTTTCATGACCCATCCTGAGAAATCAGACAGTGTCACTTCTAATATATTCTCCCTCTGAAGGCATCCACAGGCCACATCCTTGTCCAAGGAAAGAAATAGCTCCACCTACTGAATGGAACCTTCAGGGATCTGAGACAAAAACTATACTACAGTAGCTATTTTGGGAATATATTGTCTATTTCACCAAGTAAAACTGAGCATTTAAAAATTACTAGAGTTGACATTTTTCTTCTTTTCTTTTTCCCTTCTACTAAAACCAAGTCTAAAAAAGGAACACAGCCTTAAGGAGTGATATTTTTCTTTTTTTCCTTCCTATTAGAACCAAGTCTAAAAAGATGTAGCCCCCGTGATCCTCCTGCCTTAACCAATTGGGAACCTGAAGCAGGAGGATCCCTTGAGCCCAGGAGTTCAAGGCCTCCTGGACAATATAGCAAGACCCCATCTCAAAGAAAATAAAATTGAAATCTCAATGGTTATTTACTTAATTGAGTATATTCTACTTTTCAAACCATTTACTTATGTAAAGTGTTAGGTTTTTAAACGTAAAAATAGAGGATTGGATTTAACTATGACAAGTCTTAAAAGAAATGCTAATGAAACATTGGAGAAGAGATCATTTCAGAAACCAAAGAGAAATTTCACAGTGGCAAAATCACCTGTGAACAGTGAAAAGAAAAGGTGCAAGTGTGAAAAAGAGTACAGTGGTACCAATCTAATAGAAGTATCAAATGGGAATAGTCAATGGATGTAATGCATTTTGAAGAGTGTGGTATTGAGAATACTTGTTAACAACTTGACTGCGGTGAGCTGGATACTTTTCTCATATGTGCATACTTCTCATTCCATCTGATTCACATATGCCTCTCATATTCAGAAAATGACAGTTTCCCATATATTTGGCCTTATTAATGACTATCTGTAAGTTGCAGATCAGAGAAACTAACAAAAAAATAGCATTTCCATGAGTTGAAGTCAGTATCAATGTAGTTTTCTTCTTTTTTTTTTTTTTTGTCTTTTTGAGACAAGGTCTTGCTATGCAGTTCAGGCTGGCTTTGAGCTAACTTTGTGGCCCAGGCTGGTCTTGAACTCACAAGGATCCTCCTGCCTCAGCCTCCTGAGTGCTGGGATTACAAAAGTGCACTACCACACCCAGCTCTCAATGTAGTTCTTTTTGGGAAAACTAATGAAAAACTACTCACAAATATGAATGGACTGGTGATAACACATGTTAATGTTTTTTGATCTTGGCTTTATAGATATGTTTTTAGTATTGTGTTTAAATAATTTTCTAAAAAATAGTTTTATCAATTTTAAAGGTATGATTTGTTTTATTGTAGTAACTCAGAAGATTTTTGTTATTGTTGTTTTGTTTTTTGTTTTTTGGAGACAGGGTTTCACTATGTAGTCTAGGTAGCCTTGAACTCATTTTGTAACCCAGACTGGCCACAAACTTGCTGTAATCCTCCTGCCTCAGCCTTCTGAGTGCTGAGATTACAGGCATGCACCATCACACCTAGCCAAAAGATTTTTTACTCAGTGAAAATGTGATTTTTAAAAAAATTTTTAGATAGTGGTAAAATATACACAACATAAAATTTATCATTTTAAAACATTTTTAAATTGTCAGTTCAGTGGCACTAAGTACATTCACAAGATTGTGTAACCAGCACTTCTGTTTCATCATATTAGACAAAAACTGTATAACCTATTAAGCAATAACACTCCAGTCCCCACCTTGACCTCTGGCAACTACCATTTTATCATTCTATGTACTCTGTGAGTTTGACCATTGTAGGTACTTCATATAAACAGAACGATTTGGGGGTGGAGGGTGGGTTGTAGGGATTGAACCCAGGGAATACTAAATGATATCCCCAGACATTTTTTATTTTATTTTGAGGCAGAGTCTTGCTAAATCTGGCTTCTAATTTGTAATCCACTTGCCTCAGCCTCATGAGTAGCTGAGATTACAGGCATGTGCCATCATGCCAACGGATCTTCATTCCTTTTCATGGCTGAATAATACTAATAATAACAATAATATATCATAGTTTGTTTGTTCATCTCTTGATGGACACTTGAATTTTTCCACATAATGCCACTGTGAACATTGGTGTGCAAGTACTAGTTTCCAATTCTTCAGAGCAGGCATACATGTGAGTATAATTATTAAATCATATGGTACTTTTGTGTTTAAATTTTTGGAGCCACCAAGCTGTTCTCCAAAGCAGCTATACCATTTTACCTTCCCATCAGCAGAGGACTATAGTTCTACTTTCTCCACAGCCTCATCATTGCTTGCAATTTCCTTCTTTTGGTTTTTTGAGACAGGTCTCACTTTGTAGTGCTGGCTGGCCTTGAACTCACTCTGTAGTCCAGGCCATTCTCAAACTCACAGTAATTATCCTCCCGCAGCCTCCCAAGGGATGGATTACAGGTGTACACCACCACACCCGGCTTTCTTGCAGTTTTCCATTCTTAAGACTACAGCCATCCTAGTGACTATGAAGGGATATCTCATTGTGGTTTGAATTTTCTTAATGAATAATGAAAAGCATGTTTTTACTTGCTGAATGGCCTCTGAGTTATATCCCCAGCCCTCTAGTTTCATTTTTAAATCACGATTTCTTAAGGTAGGTTCTATAGACCCCTGATAGAAAAGGGTCCAGATATCTTGTTTCAGTTTCCATTGGGAACTCAGGCCTCTGAGCTTTGTTATCTCTGCAACCAAGGACTGGGTAGTCACTTTGTATTTACTCTGCCTGCCTGCTCTCTCTCTTTCTCTCTCTCTCTCTCTCTCTCTCTCTCTCTCTCTCTCTCTCTCTCTCTCTCTCTCTCTGTGATGGAACCCAAAATTTTACCATACTAGGCAGTTGCTGAAACACTGGTCTGTGTATCCCCCGTCCAGTGGTCATTTTGTGTAGTCTCTGATCTCTGGATTGCTTCACCGTTTCCTGTTTAGCCCTTAGATCCTCTATCAGTTATGTGTAAAAATCTTTGCATTAAATTCTTGCTGCTGTAAGCCTAGTGTGGTAGTACATGCCTGTAATTCCAGGACTCCCCAGGCTAGGCAGGAGGATCCCTATGAGTTCAAGGCCAACCTGGGCTACATAGTGAGACCTTGTTTCCAAAAAAAGCAAAAAAACAAAAGTTCTTGCTGTTGTAAATATTTTCACATTGTGTCTGTTATCCTTAGATTTAGACACAATCTAAACTGCCTCTTTTTATAGTAAAAGAAACTTGGTCCTTTTTACTTTCTTTCTCCCCAGGCCCCTATTTTGTTTTTGTGATACTGGGACTAGATCTCAAGGCCTAGCAAATGTTAGCTAAGTGTTGTACCATTGAACTACATCCCCAGTCTCTTTTATTTTACTTTACTTTTTGTTTTGTCTTGTTTTTTGAGACATAGAGTCTTGCTCAATTGGCCAGGCTGGCCTCAAATTTTTAATTCCTCCCACCTCAGCCTCCCAAGTAGCTAGGATTACAGGTAGTAGCTGGGATTACATGAATCACACCTACACCCAGCTAGACCTTTTTTCTTCCAATCCACTTTCCAATTACTTGGACATATTCAAGGAAAAACCTTGCTAGCATTTCTGAAATTTATGCATTTAAGGAAATATTCCAAATTCATGTAGTTAATAGATGTCCAGTTGGTGCTGGAACTGTAATGCCTTAACTCCTAGTCCACTTCTTATTCTAACGAATTGAAACTTTCCAAGTAGAGAACTGGGTAAAAGGGTCAAAGAAGGGCTTTCATTCTTTATT
Organism: Cuniculus paca; assembly: GCA_004365215.1. Lineage (NCBI taxonomy): Eukaryota > Metazoa > Chordata > Mammalia > Rodentia > Cuniculidae > Cuniculus > Cuniculus paca. The sequence continues at coordinate 17,267 of RJWT010002135.1, forward strand.
TAGTTTTATTTCTTTGACTTTTTAAGCTGTGTAAATCTGTTACCTTTTTAAATTTTTAGGTAAAATAAAATTTCTGCCTTTTCGGCATTGTGATATATAAAATTTGAGTCTTTACAAAGTGACTTTAATTTCTTTTAAATGTGAATGTGGTTGTTAGTTATGACTGAGAAGTATTGGCTATTGGAAAACTTCACCCAAATGCAATTATACATGAATTTATGTACATGCCCATATTATGTAGTTCTATATGAAGAAACCTATATAAATGCCATTAGTCCTGTTTCCTAAAATAATGATCTTCAAAATTCTTTGGTCACATTCTATAGGTCAAAGTTTTTTACTATATATTCTCATTATATATGTATATATTTATATTTAGGCCCTCCTTATATATTTATAATGTATAGTTTATTAAGTACATAGATCACAACTAATGTGCACTTCATGAAACATTGACCAACATTAAATTTTGTGAACAAATGAGGAGGCGATGTTCTAATACTTTTCTTGCACCATAGATTATCTTGTGCATTCCAGGTGTACCATGCTTTCTGGAGTGTGTTCTAGAGTGTATCTGTTAAAGCTGCTAAAGGAGCTTGGTGTGGTGGTATATGCCTGTAATACCAGCACTCTGGGAAGCTGAGGCAGGGAGATCACAATTTTGAGCCTTACGTGGTCAACTTAGCGAAACTCTGCCTCAAAATTTAAAAAAGTAGAAAGGGCTAGGGATCAAACTCAGTGCAAAGGTCCTGAGTTCAATTTCCCAGTTCTGCCTCCGCCTCACAAAAAAAAAAAACAAAAAACTGTTAAAGGAATTCAGACACATTCTGTTGAATTGCTACCTATTCACCAAATTTTGTGAAAATATTCCAGGTGGTCTCTAACTTCCACTCCTTAACCTTTTTTAAGTTCCTTGATTCAAACACAGTGCAGTAAAACCAACACATTAGAGCCAGGCCTGGTGGTGCACGCCTGTAATCCCAGCACTTGGGAGGCTGAGACAGGAATATCGTTGTGAGTTCTAGAACAGCCTGGGCTACAAAGTGAGCTCAAGGCCAATCTGAATGGCATAGCGAGACCCTGTCTCAAAAAGGCAAGGGCCAGGGATTTAGCTCAGTGGCCTAAGTGCCTGCCTGGCAAGCACTAGGTCGTGAGTTCTATCCCCGGTGCCACAAAAAAAAAAAAAACCAAAACTAATACATTAGCCTCAATTCTAAGAGTTTTACAGAATAATAATCATAGACTGATGCAACATCCTCTAAAATTGGGAATTGTGTCATTAATGTATGAGTTCTTCATTTATCACCAAAGATCAAGTAATCATGGAAAAATACATGAGAGAGGGTATGCGTGTGAGTTTGAAAAAGAAAACTGGAAAAAAAATTGATGTGATACAACAATTTAAAAAAAAAAGCCCTTTGTCTACATTCTTTTTAAGGTTAGTCTCTTTATTGGATACAATGTAATGACTGCCTCTTATCTGGATCAAACCTAGCACTAGAGTAACTCATGTGAAAATTAAAGGGTTTCACATGGGAGTTTTTCTCTGAGATACCTGAGCCTCTGTTTGGTCTTTCATAAATACCTGCACTGTGCTAGACATTGTAGATGCTGCAAAGGTGAATGAGACCATGAACTTTAAGGTCAATGACAATTCAGAATTAATAATGTGAGCATGAAGAAAAGTTCATACTTTTCCAATTGATACTGGGCCTGTTGGTTGCCAGGGAAAATAGAAGGTATTTGACATTTTATCTAGATGAATGTCAATGATGAATTGTAATTCAGGGTGAAAGGAAGATGAAGAAGCAGGAAGTAAAAATAAAGATGTCAAGGAAAGAGAAAACTAACAGTGCCTAATTAGGTGCTTTGGAACATATTATTTCATAAACCAAAAGCCTTGATCATATTATCTCATAGTCCAAAAGCATTATCTCTACTTTATAGGTGAAGAAACTGGCTGGGAAATGTTAAGTAACTTGCACAAATAGTCACACCTACAATTATTTGCAGGAAAATTTAATTGAGGGTATATTAGCTAAGCAGTTGCTCCATGATGAGTGTGCAATTTGAATGATAACAAAAATCTCATTGTATTACTATTTGTAAGGTTTCAGCAGACTCCTACACATCAAGTAGAGCCATTCTTAGGAACTATAGTAGAGAATATATGTTAGGAAAATAAAAAATATAAAAGCTTTCTCAGGTGCAGATGGGATGCTGGTTGCTAAACTCTTCTAAAGAGGATGTTTTTCTAAATGATTCTTGTATTTTTTCCTATGATAATCAGGTTAGCACCCTCTTGAAAAAATATTAGATAATTAAAGCCAGGCATGGTGGTGCATGCCTAAAATCCCAGCACTCAGGAGAACAAAGCACTACACAGTGAGACTATCTCAAAAAACTACAAAAAAGAAAAAAAAATTAGATAATTGAAGACTGTTTTGTGTTTGTGTATATGATGCTGGGAATCAAACCCACGGCCTCACACATGCTAGACAGGTGGTCTACCCTGAGCTACACCTCCAGTCCTGGACTATTAAAGGAATCCAAACTAATAGTGTACACAACCCCAATTATCCTGAAGGATTACATAAAGGTCAATCCTAAATTTAACTCCAAGATGTACAATGAACAATAAAGTATCATGAACTCCCATGTGTCCATATTTAAACCCAATAATTATCAAGACTTTGTACACTTGCTTCATCTAACCTCACTTAACATCTTTTGTGTGCATCAAGTATTTTAAAGGAAAACCCAAAATGCACATGACCAAAATGTAGATAGATAGGGAAACATTGTAAATAGTAATTCCAAAGAGTATACTGCTGGTGGCCTTTTAATGGGAATATCTTATTGTAACCTTAAGTGTTGTATTTTCTTCGACTTTCTGTCATAATTACACATTTTTCAGGTAGCTTAAATCCTCTAGGGAACAAGATGGGATAAAAATGAGCTGGGGATTTAGCTCAGCAGTGTAAGCGTCTGCCTGGAAAGCACAAGACCGTGAGTCAAGCACAAGGTCATGAGTTCGATCCCCAGTACCAAAAAAAAAATTAAAAAATGAGTGAATAGATAGGTCATCCCCTGTTAAAGAAATCTACCACTATATTTGTCATCCTCAGGAAATTACTACAATCAAGGAGACATTCGTAAGAAAGAACTTTTGCAGAGCTGTGATGTTTTGGGGATTCCACCCTCCTGTGTAATGATTATTGACAACAGGTAATTTGTCTTTTAACAACACAGAAATTTCATTGGTTATAATTTACTGATACACTAAAAAGACACCAAAAACTAATAGGCAGAGATAGGGGCATCTTATTTGAGAAATCAACTTAAAATGCTTTAAGTGAAAGAATAGTAGAAATAACTTTATTCAAATTGTTTAAATTTTTTTATCTTGAAATGGTATTTCCCTTTATAGCTACAGTTTTTAATTTTTATTACAAATTTTAGAACTACACAAAAGTACAATGAACAGTATCACGAACTCCCATATAGCCATACTTAAACCCAATAATTATCAAGACTTTGTACACTTGTTTCATCTAACCTCACTTAACATCTTTTGTGTGCATCAAGTATTTTAAAGAAAAACCCAAAATAAATAAATAAATAAACAAAGACACAGAACTCAGTAGGCTAAGGCAGGAAGATCACAAGTTTGAGGCTAGCCTAGGCTAAATGGTTTAAAGTCAGCCTGGACTACATAGCGAGACCTTGTCTCAAAGACACATGTACGCACACGCATGCACGCACACACACACACACACACACACACCAAGCATCAGGCTATGTATCTCTTAAAAACATGGATATTATTTTATATAAATGTAATGCCATTGTTATTACATCTAACAGTTAATCATAAGTTATTCTTTTTTTTATTTTTTTTTTTGTGGCACCGGGGATTGAACTCACAACCTTGCGCTTGCCAGACAGGCGCTTAGGCCACTGAGCTAGATCCCTGTCCCATGTTTTTGAGACAGGGTCTCACTATGCCGTTCAGGCTGGCCTTGAGCTCACTTTGTAGCCCAGGCTGGTCTTGAACTCACAACGATCCGCCTGTCTCAGCCTCCCAAGTGCTGGGATTACAGGTGTGAGCCACCACACCCGGCTTATTCTTTAGTGTTTTCACTCAGTCCATATTGAAATGTCTCCAAGTAGCACAATGTTTTTTTTTTAGAGTTGACTTGTTCAAATCGGAATCCAAACAAGATTCATTCATGATAGTTGGTTGATAGGATGTATTTAATTCCTCTTTCCTCCATGTTATTGATTTATTTTTCATATGAAATGTCCCACACTCGGGGTTTGTCTGCCTCTTTGCTTTGCTTTGCTTTGCTTTGCTTTGCTTTGCTTTGCTTTGCTTTTCTTTTCTTTTCTTTTCTTTTCTTTTCTTTTCTTTTCTTTTCTTTTCTTTTCTTTTCTTTACTTTTCTTTCTTTCTGTGGTCTAGCTATGTAGTTCAGACTGGCCTTGACTCACTATGTAGCCCAGGCTGGCCTCAAACTCCTGGTAGTCCTCCTGTCTCAGCCTTCTGAGTGCTGGGATTACAAGAATGTGTCACCACACCTGGTCTATCCTTTATATTTCTTCCACACCAAAAATTAACTATAAAAGCCTGATCAAACATAAGCCTCAATTTGGGGGGCAGGAATTCTCCATAGGCTGTACCATGTACTTTATTTTATATTGTATCAGGAGACACATACTCTGAGTGTTTCGCCAGTAGTAATTCAACCACTAATCAGTGAGTTCAGTTGGCAATAGCTGTTCCCTTCATTTTAAAGATCGCAATCAACTTGTCATGTAATGTTCTCACGATTATAGCCTAAACCATTAATTAACTGAAATTGCAAAATGATGATTTTATAATCCTCTTATCCATTGTGTGAGTCCTACCTGTATTTCTTCTGTGAAGAAAACTTTCCCTGTTAACTAAGACTAATTATCTTGAGGTATAATTTGAACCAAAAAAGACAGAATAGCCAGGCATGATGGCTCGGGCCTGTAATTCCAGCACTTAGGAGGCTGAGACAGGAGGATTGCCCCAAGTCCAAAACCAGCCTGTGCTACACAGTCAGTGCAGGACCAGTCTGAACTACAAAGCAAGACTTTGTCTCAAAACACAAACAACAGGATAGGATAAATGTTCAATTCTTTCCTTTTAATTGACATTTTCAGAATAACAATTTGATGTCATATATACCTAGAGTTGTGATCCATTGTTTATTTCTTGGATGGTGGGGGCACTTTTTAATTTCATTAGAAACTGTTATTTTTATGTATTTCATGTTATAATTTCAGTTATTATATTCTTTGATACTCAAATTATCTAATCTTTGGCTAGTGAGCCTCTTCGTGCTGGTTCATACATATTCCCATTTTTGTTTAGTTTTATTGTAGTAGGGATCGAACCCACAGTCTTGTGCCTGCTAACCAAGCACTCTACCACCTACCTACCTCCCCTATATGTGCTCTCAATATGACCTCATTAGTCTTTCATGATTTTCTTGCTTTCAGAGACAATAAGACCTTTCAGTGCCTTCTTGTGTACCTCCCTGCCCCAGTCCTAGAATTAGCCATTTCTCCAAGAAGCTTTGGTTTGTCACAATAAGAAATGATATTTAGCTGGGCATGGTATGGTGGCTTATGCCTGTGATCCCAGCATTTGGGTGACTGAAGCAGAAGAATCACCACGAGTTCAAGACCGGCCTGGGCTACAAAGTAAGTTCAAGGCCAGTTTGAACTGCAGAATGAAACCCTGTCTCAAAAAGAAGAAAGAAATGATACTTAGAGTCCATAACCAGCATACTTGGAAGTGTTCGTTGCTATAGTGTCATTGTTTCTTACTAACTGACTTTGATAGTGGATAGAGCTGCCAAGATGTATCTATTTTTTAAGGGAAAAGAAAAAGTAAAAAAATTATACTAATGATCATAATTCAAAGTTAATAGCTTAGGATTCTTTCTTAACATCTTTGTACAGCTGAATCTTTTCTCTGACTGTCTTTGTTTCCAACAACAACACCAATTACTTGTGTTCTTTAATCTTCTTAAGGATTTCATGAATGAAAACAGACTTTTACTATTTTATTCAGAACCACAGATGTTCAAAAGCAAGACTTAAATATAATATGACTGGTCATGATGTTCACAATTTACTTTAAAATAAATCAAAAAATATGTATCATAAATTAACTCGCAGATGGGTATGGTAGTGCACACCTGTAATCCTAGCACTTAGGAGGCTGAGTCAGGAGGATCCCCATGAGTTTGAGGACAGCCTGAGCTACATAATGAGTTCAAGGCCAGCATGAACTACATAGAAGGACCTTGTCTCAAAACAACAAAACACAACAAGAGCCAAACAAAATAAATTTACCCCAACTGGCAAAATATTATGAATTTGAACCTTGGTGGAAAGTATCCAAGTATTCATTATACAGTTATGTATTTTAACTTTTCTGTTTCAGGTTTGTGGGTTTGTTTTCAGTACTAAGGATTGATCTCAGGGACTTTGTAGAGAACTAAATCTCCAATCCTGGTTTTGTTTGTTTGTTGTGAGATAGAATCACACTAAGTCTCAGTCTGGGTTTGAACTAGTGATTCTCCTGCCTTTGCCTCCCAGCATTCTAGGATTATAGACATGTGCCACCATGTCCTGCTGTTTCAGATGTTTTTGGATTGTTTTGTTTTAACATATTTTGTTTTGGTATTAGGGGTTAAATACATGGCCTTTACTCTATTTCCCCAGTCCCTCCCCTACTTTTGTGTCTTGCTGAGTCATTAAATTGCCTAAATTGCCCAGGCTGGGCTCAAATTTGTAACTCTCCTTCCTTGGGCTTCCAAAGTATTTGGATTATGGGTATGCTTCAAATTATGCCCTGGTTGAGAATTTTTATAATAAAAAAATTCAGAGCCAGGTGTGAGGGTACATCCCTGTAATCTCAACACTTAGAAGGCTAAGGCAGGAGGATTGCCATGAATTCAAGGCCACCCTGGGCTACATAGTGGGTTCAAGACCAGCCTGAACTGCAGAGATCCTATCTCAAAAAAAAAAAAAAAATCAGTGCCATTGATACCACAAACCTTTTTTTCCTGCAATTTTCTGACATATCTATTTTACCGTGAGTTTCACAAAGTTTCAGGTTTACAAATCTGTTCCTTACCAGCCATATAGTTTTGAAGGGTTATTACAAATGAGTTTATATTTTCTCCTTTTTTTTTTTGAGGTTTCCTTTTCTATTATTGGGTAACATGTAAGAAGATGATAATACAATTTAAACCATGATGAAGAGACAAGTTCCTTTTTGCTTTGTTTTGTTCTGTTTTGTTTTGTTTTGTTCTATTCTCTTTAAAATAAAAAAAAGAAAAGAAAAACAAAAAAGACAAGTTCCTTCTAGTATGCAAAGAAAAAAACAAACATTCTGATCTATCTAGATGTACATAAAAAAGCCAAAATGGTAATTCTGATGATGTTTTCAATTCTTTTCTCTTTTTTTGGTTTTGTTTTTTGAGACAGAGTCTTGCAATGTAGCTCAGGCTGGCCTTGAACTCACTTTGTAGCCCAGGCTGGCCTCAAACTTGCAGCCTCCTGCCTTGGCCTCCCAAATGCTGGGATTATGGGCATGCACTACCATGCCTGGCCTTTCAATTCCTTTCTGAAATACAATATTTGTTCTGCTGCCAGGTGTGGTACCTGTAATCCCAGCACTGGAGGGGTTTTGAGTTCATTTGTAGAAGAAATCAGTGGCTCCTTTGTTTTCAAATATGATATACTACCCCTTTATTTTGTCAATATATGTTGTAATAGCTTTCTTCACATTACTACTAATATTAGGATGAACTGGTTCTACCAGGGATCCCATTGCATGTGGACTCCTGCCTGTGCAGCATCTTCTTGGCCTAGCAGCACAAAACGATTTTTTCAGGGCCAGATCTGATATGTGCGAACAGTAGTGAAACCAAAGATCTTGATTATCAAGATCTTTACTCTCATCATCTGTCTTAATTTATTGCTGTTTTTGTTTGTTTTTTTTTTTGTTTTTGTTTTTGAGACCAGGTCTCCTTATGTAGTGCAGGCTAGCCTTGAACTCACTTATGTAACCCAGGCTGCCCTGAAACTCATGGTGATCCTCCTTCCTCAGCCTCCCAGGTACTGGGGTTATAGGCCTGCACCGCCACACCTGGCAAATTTAGTACATTTTTATATGTCCTGTAAAGATCATGCAGCTTCAACATCCATCCCCTAGTTGTGAAATGCTACAGTAATGAGGTAGGAAACTTGTTAAAAATAAGAACTTTAAGAAGGCAGTTTGAAGATTTCAAGGAAAATCCATCTTCATTTGCTTGGACTGCTGTAACAAAATACTATAGACAGGTAGTTTAAACAACAAAAAGATTTTCTCACTGTTCTGCAAGCTAGAAGTTCCAGAGCAAGGTCTGACAGTGTGTTTTTTTTTTTTTTTTTTTTTTTTTTTTTTTTTTTTTTTTTTTTTTTTTTTTTTTTTTTGCAGCACCAGGGATTGAACTCACAACCTTGCACTTGCCAGGCAGGTGCTTTGGCCACTGAGCCAAATCCCCAGCCCTTCAGTGTGAGTTCCTAACGGGTGCTCTCTTACTGGCTTGCAGATGGCCACCTTCTCACTGTCTTCACATGTTAGAAACATTATTTTCTCTCTTCTTCTTATAAATCCACCAGTTCCACTAGATTAGGACCCTACCATTATGACCTCATTTAAATTTAGTAACTTCCTAAAACTCCTATCTCCAAATAGAGTCACATTAGAGGTTAGCATGTTAACATGAGTTTTAGGAGAGACATAATTCAGTTCATTAGCATTCTGATCCAGCCCTCCAAAATTTGTGTCTTCATTGCATGCCAAACATTCAGCCCTGGGCTGGGGATTTAGCTCAGTGGTGTAAGCGCCTGCCTGGCAAGCGTGAGGTTGTGAGTTCAATCCTCAGTGCCGCACGAAAAAAAAAATTCAGTCCTGGCCAGGCGTGGTGGTGCACACTTGTAATCTCACCACTGTGAGGAGGTAGGGTCAAGGCAGGAGAATCTGCAAGTCTGAGGCCTGCCTGTACTACATAGCAAGACCCTGTCTCAAAAAACAAACAAACAAAACCACATTCAGTCGTTTTCCAACAATCCCAAAAGTCTTAATTCATTCCAGGATTGACTCCAAAGTCTAAATTCTGAAGTCTAATCTAAGTGTCATCAAAAGCAAGTATGAGTATGTTTCACCCTGAGACAAAATTCTTCTCCAGCTATGAACCTGTGAAACCAGACAAGTTATGTGCTTACAGAAAGTACAGTGGTGGGTGAGGAAAAGGATAAATATTCTTATTCCAAAAGGGAAAAATCTGAAAGAAGGAAAAAGTAACAGATCCTAAACAAACCCAGAACCTCGAAAGGCATATTCCATTAGATATTCAGGTTTGAGAATAGAATAGTCCTTTTTTGATGCTGGGCCCTCTAGATGCACTGAGGCCTGTGGTGAGAATAGCATCCCTGTTGCCTTGTGGATCTCCTTCAGGATCATTTTTCCCTTTTCTTAAAGTATGAGACATGTCTGTAGCTGGATACCTATCTTGTCTGGTCCTGTGGAATCTTAAATCCAACAGCTACCTTTTATTGCATGCTATTTTTTCTGGTCCCCTGGCTTTCTCATTTTTTACAATATAAATAGATTGAAATTTTTCTGAAGTCTTTAAGTTCTGGCTCCTTTTTGCTTAACGATTCCTTCTTCAAGCCATCTCTCAACTCTCAGCATTTTACTTAGAAATTTCCTTAGCTAGCCAGTGTGGTGGCACACACCTGTAATCCCAGTGCTTGGGAGACTGAGACTCGTGGATTACTGTAAATTCAAGGCCACCCTCAACTGCATAGTGAGATCCTGTCTGAAAACAATCAAACAAAAAAGAAATTTCCTAAACTAAGCCAGGCAGGGTTGCTTGCACCTGTAATTCCAACATTCTAGAGCCTGAGGTGAAAGAATCACAAGTTCAAGGCCAGGCTGGGCTACATAGTGAGTTTCAGCTAGTCTGGGCTACATAGTGAGACCCTGTCTCAAAGAAAAGGGAATCTCCTTGTCCAAATTTCTAATTTCATCCTTCACAAATTTTACCTTCCACAAAACACTACAACACAAGTCAACCAAGTTCTTTGCTACTTACAAGGATCATCTTTTCTGAGATTGAAACTCAGTGGTAAAGTGTTTGCTTAGCATATTCTGGTCCCTGGGGTTCAATTTTAAGTACAGAAGCAAAGGAACAAGGAGGAAAGAGGATCTGGCAGAACTAGTTTCTGGTAAACATCCTTTTCTTGATTTGCGGATGACCATAATTATCTCCTAAAAACCATACCTCCAAATATAGTCACTCTGGGGACTTCGACATAAAGTAAAAAAAATTTTTTTTTTTGTGGCACCAAGGATCGAACTCATGACCTCATACTTGCTAAGCAGGCGCTTAGGCCACTGAGCTAAATCCCCAGCCCCATAACATAAATTTTTGGGGGAACACAATTCAGTCTGCATGTTTAGCAATATACAACCCTCAGTCTTTTAGCCTCTCACTTCATAACCCAGAAAAAGCAAAGCTTAAGGTCCTACTTATGTCTGTTTAGATCTGTCACAGAGAAAAATTCAGAGGAAGAAGGGAGTGGGAAGTTTTATAGAGCAACTATAACCCATAACAATAATGATAAGTATGTATAAATCTATCAATGCCAAAAAACATACTAATACATGATTTTACTTAAGCCTCAAAATAATCCAATTACTTGTCCCATTTTATGATAAGAAATTGACCCATAGCAAGAGGTTAAATAATTTACCCAAGGCCATCCAGCCAGTGAGTAGTAGAACAGGCGTTTGAGCAGAGGCCTGCTGGCTGCAGAACATATGCTTCAACTAATGTTTCTTATCTACTCCATGCCTGACACAAAGTTTCATAAAGCGGATCTCATTTAATGCTGAGTCTAACTACACAAAATAGGTTTCATTATCTTTTTGTATTTCACACAAAGAAATGAAAGCTCAGAGAGATTAAGAGTCTCTGAGGTCAAAACATTTAATAAATGACAGTGCTAGGATTCAGAAACAGAAAGGGGGCTGGAGTTGATTCCTGACTTTCTGCAGAGAAGTAGGTCACCACTTTGTCACTGAATTTGAAACACTATGGTGAGTTTATTTGACACTGTACATTTAGTTGACACTATATATGGCGAGCTTTTTTTTCTCATTGTTCTGAACTTCAGTACTTAGTTTCAGAAAAATGTTTAGCCAGAAGAGTTCACCCAAATAACCTCTTATGGGGAAAACACTCCTTTCTCAAGAAAAGAAGACCTCTTAGTCATTAGACAACTAAATGGTTACAGTTGGTAACCTTACCTAGTTCCTCAAAAGGAAAGTTCTGGTCATTTAATGAGTCATATAATATTAAATTCTCAGTTCAAAAAAATATTAGTAGATACTTATTAAATGCCCAGAATGGGCAAGGCACTATGCTAGATGTTGAAAAGAAAAATAGTGGGCCAGGGATTTAGCTCAGTGGCCTAAGTGCCTGCCTGGCAAGTGTGAGGTTGTGAGTTTGATCCCTGGTGCCGCCAAAAAAAAAAAAAAAAAATAGTTTGAGTGTGGAAAGAGGTGTTGGAATGACAGCCATCATGACTTCATTTGTGCATTATCCTTCCATTGAGCCTGTGCAGAAGGTCAGGAAGAGGGAGATTAGAGACCTTTCCAGGATATTTGGAAAGTATGTATTATCGGAAAATTCATCCTACAGATTTATTACTCGTGTTGCTTTCGTGCTTTTTAATATATCAGGAATAATCTATAGATTATCTCATATATCTAATAAAATATTCTTGTGTCTCTACCCAGCTTGTATCCACTCAAGTGAAAGCTAGATTAGAAATAATTCTGAGGCTGAAGTAGTAGGATCACAAGTTCCAGGACCAGCCTGGGATGCACAAAGAGACCCTGCCTCAAAAAAGAAAAGAAGGAATTCTGTGTACATTTTTATAATATTTGACTAGATAAATTCAAAACGATAGTTTCTTGAAAGTTTCATGAGCCAGGCATAGTGACACACACCTGTGATTCCAGCATTCAGGAGACTGAGGCAGGAGGATTGCTGTGGGTTGAGGCCAGTCTGGGCTACAAAGTGAGTTCAAGGCAGCCTGAATTGCATAATGAGACTCTGTCTCAAAAAAAAGAAAAAAAGTTTAACAATACCTTTAAAACTTTTTATAAATTAGTGGTCTTCTCATGGGGCTCATTCTAGAGGATGAGTTGGAAAAGGGTCAAATATATTGTTCCTGAGTATTTAGACTTAAAATAGTGGGGATTTAGGGGAACTCTGAATATAATAGAATAAAATAAAGATGAGTTATAACTCATGTCCCATTAAAGTGCTTTGGTGCCCATAACCTATTGTTTGGAAAAATTTGTAATATCTGAAAGTGATCAAAGCCATAAGTATTTGGGGTGATGGATAGGTACATTAGCCTTATTCGATATATAGATGTATCAGAACTTCACAATGAACCCCATAAATATATATAGTTGTTACTTGGCAATTAAAATAAAATAACACTTAAAAAATAAAAAAACACTATTTGTGCTCGGCATGATGGCTCATCCCTGTAATCTCAGCACTCAGGAGGGTGAGGCAGGAGGATTGCCTTGAGTTCAAGCCCAGCCTGAACTACATAGTAAGACTTCATCCTCAAAAAAATAAAAAAACAAAAACTGTTTGTGATCTAATCCCTGCCTTCCTTCTTAGCTTCTTTCTGTGTGTGTGCATATGTGTTTGTGTGCATGGTTGGCACTGGAGACTGAATTTAAGGCCTTTGCACTGACCTACATTCCCAGCTCTTTTCATATTTTTTTATTTTGTGAGAGGATCTCCCTAAGTTGTCCAGACTATGCTCACATTTTCAGTTCTCCTGCCTCAGGCTCCCAGAGTGTTGGAATTGCAGACACGTGCCACCATACCTGGCTCTTAGCCTCATCTTCCAACACCTGCTTACACACACATCACCTTTGTTTCCTTAACCGAAATAGTCAGGACTTCCCAGTACCCCCTCTGTATCTCTCCCCTGCATTTCATGATCTCATACTGAAACCATGCCTCAAACACATCATGCTTCCTTATAGACTTGTACCTTCACATGTACTAGTCCCTCTTTGATATATTCCCCTATTTCCCAATACCCCTTACCTTTTCCCTACTAACTCTGGCTCATCATTCAAACCTCAATTCGGGAAGTATCTTGTACTCTGAGACACTATCCTGGTTTGGCCAGGTTTCCTTGGGCACTTTTGTTATATTCCCATTGTCCCATTATATCCTACATACACACTAATTTCTTAGTCTGAGTCTGAGCCCTTCTGTATCTCCCTCCAACCTCTTTCATAATCTTTGATTATATAGTTAGATAAGTGAATGACCAGTTCTACCATAAGCTTTCTTCCTGTGGCCAGCATATAAATATGTGATCTCTAAGAACGCTAATGACACCTGTGCTAGCCTGCTGCCTTTCCTCAGTTTTCTTTATTTACCCAGACATGAAGACTAGCAAATCATTTCTGAGACTTCAGTGAAATTATTCTCACTTCCTTTGATTAAAATCTGAACTGTTAACTTGCATAGTTATTCTTAACCTTCTGAAGATTTAAAAATGACTACTTTGGGTTAGAAGCATTTTTTTACATCTATTTATTTTGCCATGCTATCTATGGATTGGCTACACTAAGATTTCAGTAACCTTAAAAATCCTAATTTTCTCCAATGTTTATCTTAAAATCAGTGTGGCATTAAAAGCCCAAGACTTGTTGGGTGCGGTGGTACACACCTGTAATCCCAGCACTCGGGAGGCTAACACAGGAGAATGGCTTCAGGTTCAAGGGCAACCTGGGCTACACAGCAAGTTCAAAGCCAGGCTGAAACCTGTCTCAAAAAAACAGAAAACAATAAATAAATAAATAAATAAATAAATAGCTGAGAGTTTACAGATTATTTTACATGAACAAAGAAATAGAATCTAATACCTACTAGGAAACATAAATGAGCCTGGCTCAGTAGCACTTCCTGGCAGTCTTCGTGTTTTCCAATAAATCCATGCAAATCATACAGTGAAAGAGATGCCATAAAGCACAGTCTGAGACTGTTGGCATCCTGTTGGTTATTAACCCCTCTCTCCTCCCAAGACCCAGTCAGGGCCTTCCCTGCACAGTAGAAAACCAAAAGAGACCATATGCCAAAGTGGATCTGACCAAGCACTCTCTCACTGTGACAGATTTAAAATAAACTCTCCTGCGGTCCTTTTCTCTAAATACACAGAGGAGACTGGGCTGAGGTTCAAAGGCATAGTTCCATTCCCTGTTGGCAAGAGCAGAGCAAGGCTCTGGTCCTCCCAAAGGCACAAGAATCCTTCCTAGAAAAGAAAACAGGGAAAGAGACCAAAGTGAACCCAGCTAATGTGGAGCTATTATATGCAGGGGAAAAAAAACTTCGATTCTACTTCAAAGTCAGATTATTCTGGGAACCAAAGAAGGCTGGGCCTTCAAGTGACGCAACTGGGGGAGTCAGTGCAAAAGAAGTAAATTGGGACCAGCAGGCTCATTACAAAGCGAACATTTGTGTCTAATACTACTCCTTGAAAGAGGTTGCTTCGAAAAGGGTTGCAAATATCACAAAAATAGAATTCAAGGTGACTTTGTATATTGTAACATTTATTGCAGCACTGTATACTGTGTAATAGCAAAAAGTTGCTGGCAACCTAAATGTCTAGCAGTAGGCAATTCATTGTAGATATATAGCCTAGAAAAATCGAGTTTTCTATGCTTATTTAATAACCCTGAAAGTTGTTCATAATACTCAGTTTTTAAAAGGAGTATATACTTTTTCTTTACACTTTTGTTTTCCATAGTGAGCATGCATTAGTTGTAAAATAATTTTTAGCCAGGTGTGATGGCACATGCCTATAATCCCAGCACTCTGAGAGGCAGGAGGATCACAAGTTTGAGCCTAGCTTGGGAAATTTAGAAAGACCTTATTTCAAAGTAAAATAAATTAAATTTTAAAAAATAAAATAAAAAATGGATGGGAGCCAGGTGTGGTAGCACACTCCTCTAATCCTAGCACTCTGAGAGGCTGAGGCAAGAGGATTGCAGCCTAGGCTGGGCAACTAACTTAGTGACTTACCAAGACCTTGTCCCAAAATAAAAAGAGCTGGAGATATAGCACAGTGTGAACACTATGGATTCAGTCTGCACTACTGTAAATAAATAAATAAATAAATTTTAAAATAAAATTTAAAACGAGTGGGGTTCTAGCTCAGTGTGAAGGCCCTGGGTTCAAAAAAAAAGTTATACTTATTACTAAATGCAACTTTTTCAGTTTTTTGTTTTTAATGAGGAGACATTGAACAAAGGAACAAAATGGTTGGACTTTTATAGGTAATTTTGTCCATGGTTTATTTTTGCGTGGTATTGGGGCTTGAAACCAGGGCCTTATACATGCTGTGCAAGCACTCTATCTCTGAGCTACATTCCCAGAGCTTTTTATTTTGAGACAGGATCTCATGGAGTTGCCCAGAATAGCCTTCAATTTGCAATCCTCCTTCCTTAGCCTCTCCAGTGGCTGGTAATACAGGTGTGTGCCACTGTATATAGCTGTATATATTTTCATAATAATTACTTTTTAGTAATACGTATGTATAAAAAGTAAAACCTTTGTCAGTCAGTACTCTGCTAACATCTCTATGCATATCCACAGACAAATGAATTCTTAATCATAACTTTAGAAAAATAGATGCAATCCCATAGATACTATAGTTTTAATGAAACAAATCCAGTCAGATGTTATTTGAAAAGAAATTGAAGTGAAACTGAAAAACTTTAACTGGAGATAAAAATTCAGATAAATATTTCTATCTAATACAGTTACAGTGGATTGATTCCTAAACAATCTGTCCAAAATTAGGAACTAAATAAAATGAGATGTTTTGAGAATACAGTGAGGTGTTGTTTTTGACACTTCAAATTAGCCACTTCCTGGGCATGGTGGCACACTCCTGTAATCCAAGCACTCAGGAGTCTGAGGATCGTTGCAAGTTCAAGATCAGCCTGGGCTGCAAAGAGAGCCCAAGGCCAGCCTGAACTGCAAAATGAGACCCTATCTCAAAAAAAAAAAAAAAAAATTAGCCACTTCTACTGACTACCTGGAGGAAATGCATGTAGCTGGACTTCTTCCTAGAAAGCCTTCTCCCAAATTACCCATAATGTTATTTTCACAGGGATTGTAATCCCAGCACTTTGGAAGCTGAGGCAGGGGGACGGCCACCAGTTCTAGGCCAGCCTGAACTACATGGTGAAACTCTTGTCTCCAATTTAAAAAATTCAGATGTGGTGGCCCATGCCTGTAATCTCAGCAGTTGGGAGCCTGAGGCAGGAGAATCACAGTCAGTTTGAGGCCAGCCTGAACTACACAGCAAGACCCTGTCTCAAACAGACAAACAAACAAACAAACATGATTCTCACAGTTGCTTAATATTAATACTATTTTAATTTAATCAGACTATAGTCAATTATTTTATTGTGGTTTATCTCCTCCTCCATTCGTGGTTATGATTCATCCTGGACTTAGCAGGAATTCATTGACCAATACATTTTTGAAGAGTAGCATGTGGATTCTGTACTTTTACGTTAATAATATCTATTTGTTGGCTCTTTCTTTTTGGGGAGAGGGGGGTCTCACTAAATCATTAAGTCTCCCAGACGGTGCTCAAACTTGGGATCCTCCTACCTTAGCCTCACAGACTGCTGGGATTACAGGTGTGTGCCACCATGCAGCAAATATACTGTCAGTCCCCTGGATCGACGAGTTCTTTAGCTGCAGATTTAACCAACCACAGATCATAGAAAAAAAAGTCATTAACTTAATGTCTTTTAGTAATAAGAATGTGGAGATATGTGTTACCAAATTGATTTTCCTCTCTTAAAAATATTTTCTCTACTGGAGTACCAAGTGATTTTCTTTATTACTGAGATACTAGAATTTTGTTTTTTAGTGCAGGGAGCTGAATCCAGACTCATGCATGCACTCTACCAAAAGGCAACACCTCAGTCTCAGTTATGTTTTGGTTTTGATTGTTCTGTCAGTTTTTCTTAAAACAATTTCTAACCAGCTTTGTTTTTTTTTTTTGTTTTTTTTGGTTTTTTTGGCCTTTTGAGACAGGGTCTCGCTATGCTGGCCTTGAGCTCACTTTGTAGCCCAGGCTGGTCTCAAACTTGCGATGATCCTTCTGCCTCAGCCTCCCGAGTGCTGGGATTATAGGAGTGCGCCACCACGCTGGGCTAAAACAGTAATTTCTATCTGTAGAGTCTAGGTTTTTTTTTTTTTCTTGTTTTGTTCCCTTCTTCAGAAACTTTTTTTTTTTCTCTTTGGTTGTTCTGAGACAGGGTCTCGCTGCATAGTTCAGGCAGGCCTTGAACTCACAATGTAGCCCAGGCTGCCCTCAAACTCACAACAGTTCTTGTGTACCACCATACCCGGCTTCAGAAACATTAATCATGAGTATATCAGGTTGTCCTTGTCTTCCACTACTTAATGTCGGTCTATAACCTATATACCAGTGTTCTTTTCAATTTTAAGATTTCTTCAAACATTTCCATTATGTCTCTCATTTTATTTTTAATAGTTGTATATTTATTTTTTCCCTTACCTATTTTCTAAGCCATGCTAGTTTTTTTTTTTTTTTTGCAGCACCGGGGATTGAACTCATGACCTTGTGCTTGCCAGGCAGACGCTTAGACCGCTGAGCTAGATCCCCAGCCCTAGCCATGCTAGTTTTCATTTTGTTACTCAAAAGCCTCTTCTTGGAAGCCTTAAATTTCTTCTTTAAGACCCTCCTCCCTTTGTTTTTATTTTCGTTTCTGTTTTTAGATACTAGGCTACCAGAAATTCCTTGAGACTCTGGAAGATATTTTAAGATTATATGTTTTTCATCATCTTTTTGCTTATATTTTTCCTTCCTTCCTTCTTTTATTTTTGAAGTTCCCATGCATGGGAGATTTCCCCCATTGGTTGTTTTTGGACTGTTTCTCACGTTTGAGTGACTTTGGAGGACAGAAAAGAGTGTAGGTATCAAGCTGAGGCCAGCTAAAGCTTCTACTGAACTTTAGTGTCTTCAACATTAATTCATCAAATCTTTTTACTGTGGAGGCACTTACATTTTTGGAGCATTCTCTTGTTTGTCTCTTGGCACTCTTTTGGAGCAAAGAAACTTGATATAGGCACCAGAAATCACTTGACATGATTTTCCTTCAAAGAATGTTTTTCCTAGACTGGTTATTGTCTGTGAATCCCATGGCATTAACCACAGATTACTGGATGCCTCTGAGGATGATGAGGGTCAATTTGGAAGGACTTCTGTATCAAGTTGAAAGTCAAAGGTATGGTGCAGACCAGGTGACAGTGTACCTCCTCTTTCTGTGCAGATTCCACAGTGTTAGGCAAATGCATCTCATGTTTTGTGGCTTTCAGAAATGATGGTTTTCTTGCTTTATCAAAGGCAATGCTGCTGTTTAATTATTTCTTTCGTTACTGCTTTTAATGGAATTTGAGGGAATAAAGTGAAAATGTTACTAGCACATAATTAGAAGTCCATATTTCCCTCTTAGATCATAACTGGCAGTTGAAAGAAGGGTGGATGTGAAGAATATAAAGTTAAAGAGAAAAAAACTGAGAAAATAAGACAGAAAGTCTTCTTGTCCAAGAGTCATGAATGCAGGTTTTGAGTGTGGCTCTGGCATAAACCAGCTGTGTGTCCTTTGGTAAATAATTTCCTTTCTCTGGACTTCTTTTTTCTTATATGTAAAATAAGGTGGAAAGGTGATTTTTACCTAAAATCTCTAAGACTATTCTTCGGGATCAGGGTAAAACAAGTTTAGGTACGGCCGTTCTATAAACGGAGGGTCATCTCTTCCACTTAGCCAAATGTCTGCTATTTTGAAGTGCTTTCCATTTTACCAAGCTCTGTTGCATTTAATGATATAACCAAATTAGAACATGTCCATTGTGATAAGCTGGAGCTCCCTCACCAGAACACTGGATAAGGGATGTACAGAAAACTCAGAATAAACCTTTCTTGTTAACTGAAATCAGTTTAGCCAGCTAATTCTTATCTGTGAAAATTGTACTAGCAACCAAAAACTTTGTGTATAAGGCAAGTAATTCAGTAAATGCAACAAATAATTATAGACAAATAATGTTAGTGCTCAGAAGAAAGGTTATTGGGTCAGTTTTTCCACATTATTTCTCCATAACACCAAATTCCAAGAAATAATTCTTAATCATTTTTGGGATGTTCAAGAACCCGAGGGATAAGAAAAGTTGCAGCTGTCTGTGTGTGTGTTGAAATTTAAGACAATATTTTGCTACATCTATTTAGTAAAACTGTTCACAGTTATATCTAGCACTTGTAGCTGAGACACAGGTCATCTGGCTAGTTTCTGTTGTGTAAGAATTGATAGGCTTTAATTCTTTTAACAAAAAATTTCAACAGTTGTTTCCTTTTCTTTTTTCCCCCTTTTCCTTTTAAAAACAATACATATTGTCCTAACATATAGAGTCAGTTGACTTAACTGCTTTTCAACAATGAGTGCCAAGAAAATTCAATAGGGAAAGAATAATTTTTTTAAACTGATGGTGCCAGAACAACTAGACATCCACATGCAAAGAATTAAGTTGGATCCCTCCCTTATACCACAAAAAATTATCTTCAAAAGTCCTAGCTGGCAGGATGTGGTGGCACACACTTATACTTCCAGCACTCTAGAAAGCTGTGGTAGGAAAATCAAAAGTTCAAACCCAGCCTAAGCAACACAGCAACTTAGCAAAACCCTATCTCAAAAAATTTTAAAAAGGGCTGGGGGCTCAGTGAGAAGTCCTTGGGTTTCAATCCCCAGTATTGCCCCCCTCCCAACAAAAGTGCTGCTCAGCCTTTTTAGAATCATTAATGATCATGAAATAAATAACCCCCTACCACTGTTCACCCTGGTGTTATATACATAGAGTAAGAACAGTTCAATTGTAATTGGTTTCTATGGTGCCCTGGGTTTCTGCTCCTTGGATGTTCACTTGAAGGCTGACATTGGAAACTGGTCTTCATTCGTCTGCCCATACTGTCTTCATGCCACAGCAGTCAGCTGCTCTGGAAAATAACTGCCTGTCTCTTTGAGGTTCACCTTAAATACCCCCACAATGAATTTTATGTGTGCCACATAACCTCAAATTTAAGTAAAATCAAACATCCAAACACGTTCCAATATTATTGAAAAGCTGAATAGTCATTGTCACATTAACACATGAACAGACTGACTTAGTTTATAATGTTTCAAGTCCATATCTCTGGTGCTTCTGAAGTAGTCTGAGAAGGTGAGAGTCTTTTGAGGAGTCAGCCAGCTGGCTGCAGAGGAGGGGTGTTCCTTTTCCCTCTGTATGGGAGAAATGATACTGCCATGAGGTATCAAAAGCAGATTATTTAAGAACACCCCTAGGAAAAAGAGTTCCTACACATAGGGTTACTGTTGTAGTCAGGGTTTTCACGGAAAAGGATTTAACACAGGCCACATAATTTACAGGATTATTGTATAATACTAACCCGAAGAATCAAATGCAAAAGAGTCTAGGAGCTCTGCCCATGAACTGGAGACCCAAAGAATCCAGCTGAGGGCCTGGACCCCACAGCAATGTCCTGCACGAGTCTAGTTGAAGACTTAGAGTCCATGGCAATGTCCTCCACGAGTACAACTGGAGGTCATGAGCCCACAACAGTGTCTCATGCAAGTTTGTATCAAGGATCTGCACCAGGAAGGCCCACAGGTCGGTAGTAGAAGCCAAGAAGTCTGCACCAGCAGGATGAAGGATCTGTGCCAGTAGGCTGAGGGATCTGCACTGGAGCCAGGAAGCAATGCTCAAATTAAGGACCAGAACTCCCCTGAAAAGAACCACAGCAGTCCTTAGTGACTGCAAGGACCTGAGCTCCTTCGATGATGAGAACAGCTAAGTTCCTATCAGGAAAGCCAGCATGACAAGTTTCTTCAGGAGGATCAACAGCACACCATCTTCCCCTCGGGAACCAGGAAGTGATGCTTACAATAAGAACCATAGCCCTGCCAAAGTGAACCGCAGCCATCCTCAGCGTCAGTGAGGTCCCAAGCTCCTCTGACAATGGAAACTGCTGAGTTAATATCAGGAAAACCAGCACGACATGCTTCTCGAGGAGAATCAACAGCACCACCTCTTCCTCTCCAGTTTTCTTTTTTTATGCTGTTGGCAACAATCCTCAGGTGGGCCTTCCACAACCAGCCACACCAGTTCAGTTCAGCTGGGTGTTACAAGTTGACCATTAGTTAATCTACCACAGTTATGTAGTAACTAAAGGTTACTTAGGGGTGCTAATCAAGTCGTCTTCATAAACAGGTTAGAGGTGATGCAAAAGGGTAGGTAGTGACCAAATTCTGATCATGAGATGATTTGGACAAGATGATTTAGGGCTAGAGGCTCAAGTGTTAATGTGATAACTCTACAAGTGTCAAGACTCCCCAAAGTGGAATTTTAGTCTCCACAAGCTACATGGGACCAAGAATAAAGGACATTTTCTAAGAAATAGCTGGAGCTTAAGAAGCCCAGCAAGTAAAGGAGATTTTTCTCGGTTTGGGACCCCAGGATTTCCCCTAGGCTGTTAAGAGTACTACAGTCCTTCTATTTTAGGAAGAATGAAAATCCTAAGTATTCTGTTGGGAGTCATCCAATCCTGGGCAGCTTCTCCTCAGTACTTACCCCAATGGAATGGGAATTGGAAGTCCCTTTGCCAAAGAGAACTTTTCTCATCCTGAAGAGAAGTGAGTAGGCATATTAGAAAATATAGTAAGATAAACAGGCTATAGATAGTCTAGTCTGTTCTGTGAATTTGTAGAATGCTCTCAGTGGTGTTTCACATGACCTTGTTCATTCCAGAGTAAGACCTGAATCTTCTATTACTTGATTTGTTGTCCCAGGTACTGTTGAGCAACTAAAACCTTGACTTTGTCTACAAATCAAGGTATTACCCACATTGTAGGCCTCTTGACTGAATCAACAATAAGGTAGCTGGACACAGTAGTGCATGTCTGTAATCTCAGAATTTTACAAGGCTGAGGTGGGTGAATTACAAGTTTGAGTTCCACCTGGGAAACTTGGCCAGACCCTATCTCAAAAGAAAAAAAAGTCTGGGGACATAGTGTAGCTCAAAGGCCCTGGTTCAGTTGTTCAATCCTCAACACCAGGAGAAAAAAAAAAAAGTGTTATGTACCTCCGATAGTGATTAGCAAGTATAGATACATAGTAAATATAAATCCCCTCCCCCTTTTTAGGGGGCAGTGCTAACCAAATTCATTAATCTTCTTGATCTCTGAATTCTTCAAATAGCACCATGCCGGGAATTCCTTTGGAACATTTTTGAAGTTAGTCATGTTACAAGGATTCTTGGCCTTAACTTAAATATGTGGTTCCTAGTCTTTGTTTGATTCCAAGGTCAGATATAGTACCTTCACTGAAAGCCAACTCAAGGGGTACAACTGAAAGCCAGCCCAGAAGGTGCACCCAGGGGTACCAGAAAGCTTGTGCAAGACTACTCATGGTATAGAAGATGTCCCAGGCTCACCAATCAGGCCTCTGCAAGCCGGGCTGAATGGGTAAGTAGAACTGACTCTAGGGGCTCCCGGTCTAGCAAGAAAACGAGGATGTAAATATTCACCATGGCATGGTAAGAGGAGTGATTGAGCACAACAGAAAGATCTTGGAAAAGGTACTTCACCTGATCTGAGATTTAGAGAAAGTTTCTGAATAGGATGGCTGGTCTACACGACCTGAGCCAGGTGGCGAATCAGTGAAAGCCTGGTGAAGAGGCAGGAAAAGAGCATTACAGACAGAAAATCCACAACATCGAGGTCCCAAGTAGTATGAACGTTGAGGAAATGGTAATACAAGCATAATGCAAGACAGTGGCGTAAAATGAGGCGTTTGCTCTCTTCTGAGCCATTTTCTTTCTGTTGCTATTTCCTTTTCCCTTTAAGTGAAACTTATCAACAGCCTGATAATAATAATAACTAGCATATCCTTACTCTGTGTCCAATGCTATTCTACGTGCTTTAAGTTTATTACCTTGTTTTAATACTCAATTCTGTGAGAAGATATTATTATTATTTCCATTTTACAGATGTCAGAGAGAGGTTGAGTAACTTGTCCAAAGTACACATAGGGCCAGGTATCTCATGTCTGCGTTAGCCTACACATTTGGCCTTTGTCACCCTCGCTTTTCATGGCCACTTTCCATCCAAAAAGACTTATTGGAGTCATGTCTGCTCAAATTAGGCATTATCTGAATGCTTTGTAGGAGTAGGAGTTACCTGGGGCATTTTTAAAAAACACAGTTAATGAGCCTCCAATATTATCCTGAATCTATTAGATTCCTGCAGGAGAAAGTTAGAGTGGACACTGGGTCTGTGGCCTGGAAGGATGGAATTATTTATTTGGTTTGCTTAGGAGACGAGGCATGACACATGCTTCCTGATGAAAGGAGAGTGAAGTCTCTGAAGAGGGACCGTGGGCCCACTGTATTCTCTTTCTCTTGTGTGTGGTGGCCCGCCCTCTCGCTGTAGAGTGTACTTCTTTTCCTACTTTTATTTGACCCAAGCTCACTCTCCAGAACCTGTTTATTTTCCTACTTTTAATAAAACTTGGCTACCATTAAAAGAAGAAGAAGAGGAGGAGGAGGGGGAGGAAGAAGAAGAGGAAACTGTAGGAGTGAATCCTTCCTCTAGAAGTCATTAGTCACTTGGCGTTCATGGGGGAAAACTCTGTATGTTCCCCAAGGTTTGCCATCCCCTCATCTCCTTGGTCAATGTAAAAATAATATAGCCTCTGACCTCAATTCCTTCTTAGAAAGTGACAGAAATAACTCAATAGTTTTTGGTTCTCGTTTCTTGACTAGGGCCCCCTTGACCCATCACTCCCATCTGTTTCCTCTTGAATAATAGATGAGAATAAAGTTCTACTTTTTTACAAAGCTCCATTGCTCATTTACTCTTTTTTTAATTATTGTATTATAATAGTATATGTTTGCAGTACATGCAGTTTGCAATCTTCTTGGGGAATCCATTTACCCTTTATCATCTTTTTCTCCTCATCCTCTATTCCAACATCTTCTTTAACTCTGGAAATCTGTTTTTCAGAGGAAAGACTTGCACCTATAATACGTGTAGAGGCACATCTTCATTGATTTTTTTGGCTAAGCTGAAGGAGAATCCAAATGTCTTTCATTACTCCTGTTAAACCACCCAAAGAAGTATCTCTAGAATGGTTGTGCTAAGGGGACATTGACAATGTGGGCATTTCTAATCCTTCATCCTCTGGGTAGGGGGCAACAGCATCCTTTAGGAGCAGAAGTCAGGGCAGGGACTATCCACATAAGAGGGTCAAAGGCACTCACAGAGGCAGGAAACCAAACCTCCAGTGCTCAGAGGAGTCTGGAAAGGAGGGAAGGTCAGAACAAGGACACAGGAGCTAGGGAGCTGGGGCTGGTGAGAATGGACTTGAAAGAGTAATGTTCTGAGCATTGCCAAAGCATTTGGTTTGCTTTTCCAGGACCCTAGCTATCAGGCAGAGTAAACTAAGGATTTTATTAAAAGAATGAGTCATTGCATCTCCCAAGTATTCAAGCAAGATTATCTTTATAATCTAGCATTTCATTCATCAGTCTTTACAAAGTTACAGAGCCGAATCTATACACTAACACTTTTCCTCAGCACTAATCTATATTTTTAGCAGTCAAATCAGATGCCAGCCTTGCTATAATTCTCTATCTTTCCACTACAACATTAATCCCTACTCTAATTTTCATCAGTTGACCATGTGCTTATTTTGCAAATATTTTCTTGGAGTAATCCTCTGTGATCTCACAATTAGTTTCAAATTATGAGCCTAAGAAGAGTTCATTCATTCATTTTTTTTTCATTAGATGATTATCAGCCACTGGCCTACAATCATGCCAAATATTACTCACATAAACTTCACAGTATGACCTATGGACTCATTTCCACTACCAACTATTATTTTTCAACCTTTTTGTAATTGGAATAGTTATGAATGATTGCTCAATTTAACAATGTGTGTTTTTCCTCAGTAGTTCCTATGGGACTGAGCATGTAGCTCAATGATAGAGTACATATTTAGCATGTTTGAGGACCTGGATTTGGTCCCCAGTGGGG
>RJWT010002136.1:0-42597 GCA_004365215.1 Cuniculus paca
TTTCTGCCTCCTGAGTTCTGCTCCATTCGTCAACACGTCTCTTTTGCCAATACCATGGGGTTGTTATTACTGTAGCTTTGTGATATAACTTGAAATCTGGGATCATAATGCCTCCTGCTTTGCCCATTTGTTCAGGATTGCTTTGATTGTCTGGAACATTCTGGTTCCGCATAAATTCATGATTTTTTCTAATTCTGTGAAGAATGTTATTAATATTTTGATTGAAATTGTATTAAATCCATATATCATTTTTGGTGATATGATCATTTAGATAACATTGGTTTTTCTAGGAAGAGAGGATGTCTTTTCATTTTTGTTCTCTTTCATCTCTTTTTTTCAGAATGTTATATTTTTGTTGTATTAAGCTTTTCATTTCCGTATTTGAGCTAATCCTGTGGTCTTCCATTTTTTGAAGCTACTGTGTATAAGAATGTTTTCCCTAAGTCTTTCTCAGTTGAGTCATTGTTGTACAGGAATGCTATTGATCTTCATATGTTTATTTTCTATCTTACCACTTTGCTGAATTTGTCAATTAATTCTAAGAATCTTCTGGTGGAGTATATGGGTCTTCTACGCGAAAGATCATTTCATCTCAAAATAAGGATAGATTGACTTATTAATTTTTATTTTCATCCATTTTATTTCTTCTTATACTTATATTGAGTAGAAGTGAGGGTGGGCATGCTTGTTGCTGATTTTAGAAAGAAATGTTTTCACTTTTTCCCCATTTAGTATGATGCTGACATTAGTTTTGTCTTAAGCTTTAAATTTAAGGTACAATCTTTCTATACCTATTTCTGTCCTTTTTTTTTTATTTTTTATCATGAATGAATGTTAAATTGTGTTAAAGGCTTTTTCTGTGTCTATTGATATTCTTCCTCTAGCACATGATTCGTATTCTTACTCTAGCTTATGCACTGGATTACATTTATGGATTTACATATGTTGAATCATCCTTGCATCCTTGAGATGAAACTGACTTTTTCATGATGTATGATCTTTCCAGTGATACTGTTCGCAAGAATCTTGTGGCTGTTGTTTAAGCATCTGTCCTTATACTCCTTGTAATTAAATTTATGATGAGTCGTTGTCACCCCATGGTCACCAGTGACTACTATTAAGTGTTTGTTCTCTACCATATCCCTGTAAAACTACAAGGATTATTCTTGTCTTTGGATTTTTCTCCTGCACATTTTATGGCCTCATTGTAGAATTCTAGGGGTCTGTTCTGTGATTCTACCATTCAGGTTTGTCAGAATTTCTAAAAATATCACTTATTCTCTGAATATCTGTTTCCCTTCAAATCAAATTTTGAATTTCTAATTCCCAGTGTTATATTATTTGGATATGGCACCTTCAGGAGGTCATTAGAAAATGGAAACAATAAGGTATAGCTTTGTCCTACCCCAGAGCTGGACACTCAGCAGATTCCCATGTGCTACTATCCTAGAGTTGGACTTCTCAGATTCCAGAAACTCTGAGATATGCATACCTATTGTTTAGGACACCTATTCTATGAAATGTTGCATAAACTAACTAAGACAACCATTTTTTTTCGGTCACGGATACTTTTAGTTCTAAAGGGCATGCTGAGTCTTAAGGATCAAATGAAGAATTTGCAGTTACCATAACATGAATATTTATGTCTCTTTCTTGCCCTGGACTGCAATCAAAGCAGCAAGTAACATTTCGTGTTCTTTTGTATATGCAAAGCATATTCACTATTCACTGGTTATCATTTCAACCCAGAGCGTTTTTGAGCTTCAAACTTTTTTCTTGCACAGCTCCAGTGAGACAGAACACTGGCATGATAGGTTAAGACAAACAACGTTATTACCCACAGATAGGCAGCAAAGGACAGCAAATCCTAAAATTCATAGTGAATGAGCTCCCCGCATCCCAGGAATGCTGTCTAGAAGAGGTGGAGTTGCATCGCTCATTGCCTGCCATGTCCTGCTGAGGGAAACTGGAAAGAAGTCAACTCTTGCTTTTTTACCTGGCAGGAAACACAAGTAATCTGAAATGTCCTGTTCTAGGCTGGACAGGAGCAAAGACCATGTGGTTCCTGGCTGGTTCCTCATCTCTGGATGCTTCATCTGCAGTACATTTTAGTTTTGGGTGTTCCGAAAGAAAAGAGAACTGTGTCATCCACGACCATTCACAGAACTGTCCGGCAGTGTATATTTCAAAACAATAGTATGGGGTTGAAGCCCAGTCCCATATGTTTCAAATTCTCGTCATCATGGCATATGCAAGATGATAAAATTTTAAAAGTTATTTCATTACATTAAATTTTATTTAAATGAATTTTTATTTGATTCAAATTTCTCAATATGTCTTTGATCATTAGAACCCTAAAATTATACTTATGTGGCAGGTTTCTGAAAATTTATGCTTTACTTACTGCCCTTTTAAGTGTGTGAATTAACTAAGATCTCCAAAACAATCACTTTTTACTCATCTCATGTGTTTTGTGATATAATTAATATAGCGGAGAATCATTATATTTCTTGAGATGCTGAAAAGTCCTGGATGTCTTTGCCATACAGAATGACAGAATGCTGGGCATTTTACACAATTCTGAGTCAAAGTTTCTTTGTTTTATACTCCATGTATATAACTATTTCTGAATTACTTTTTGTTTAAGGAAGGAAAATATAGTGATTGTGAAATCACCAGCTATATCCTGCGTACAATATCAGTCCACTCTAGCAATGATACACATCTTGCAAGCAGTTGTAGTAAGCACCACTGCTTCTGCAGAAGTCATCTTAGTGAGTTAAATGGAGATATTAAAGACTATCAATTTTAACCTCACTAGCTGTTTATTGATAGAACAACAATCGACCAGCTGTCTACCATCAAGATGATACTATCTTGAATTTTGGAACTAATATGGATTAAGCTGTATTAATGGATTCACTTTTTCTACCCCAAAATATCTTACTCCACAAAACAAGATCATATTATGCTCGCTGTATAAAATATCTAGTAATACATGTGTCCTATTACCCATCTACAGATCATGGAAATGACAGTTAAGACCACTGGTCCACCTTTGACCTGAATGTTAGGCAAAACCTCATTTGTTACTTGGCCCAACATTTCCTGTTCTTAATTAGTAGTGAATGAAATTGCTTTGATTTTCTTTTTACTGGTGCAAACTTGCATTCTGTAACTAACTGTCCTTGAAATATTTTGGCATTTTAATTTTTCACCAAACAAATAGAAAATTACATGTTTTTGAAAAAGAACTGAGTAAATAATATACACTTATCATGATGATTCATAATTCTTCTGTATTCTAAGCATATGTCTGTCTTCTTTTAAAAGTCCAAATTGTGTATTACCCATTTTATTCCTCCATTATTTTATATCTAGTAAGCCATATTTTTAAAACCATCTTCACAACTCAGTATCCTACTTCTTAAGTGTCTTAAGTAGATAATCCTGCATGATCTAGAGTCACCAATGACATCTTTTGTAATGTAGTTTACCCACTTGCATGCACATTCCTTGTGTCTTTGTCAAATAACGTGTTTTTCAAGTGTTTCCATAACCCTTCATAATCTAACTAGACTTCCATTCAAACATATTAATGAAATACAAATATTGTCATTTCTCTGGGCCATTTAACGCATGTTTCTATTCCATAACTGGCAATCCTGACACTTGAAACTTACTGATGACAACATTGCCATACTTTTAGAAGCCATTCTAGTAGCATGGGCACATCATCTTCTGGAGCAATTGTTGACATGCTAAATTCCGATTCTTGAGAGAACAAACAGTGGCTATTTAATCCCTTGTTCAATTTTATGTTGCTTATGAGAGAACAGCTTCAGAACACAGTGCAAGTGTTCTCCCTACTCCTGGCTAGTACTAGTGTACTAGCTGTCACTTATAGGTGACTGTGGTATGATTTCTTTGCTTATTAGATCACAGTGCAACTGGAATTCCAGGACAGAGCATGCTCAGCTTAGTTAGTTTGTGATTTAAACAAAGTTATAAACACAGTAGCCATAAAGCAAGTGAGGACAGATAGAGAAGGATGAAATATGTGTTCTTAGGAATGAAAAATCTCTACATGAAGCAAAGGAAAGGTGCAAATCTTTAACAAGGGAGAGTTTGCTACTTATATGGCTTAGGGAATGTAGGAAAAATAGAACATTAAAAGATTAATGGCATATAAACTCAGATGTTCCTCTCTCCTACCAGGTTGAATAATTTTTAATATCTGGATCTGGCACTAACCAGCCACTCTTGGTATTCTGTTAATTATGTTTTAAGTATAATCTTTATTTTTTTTTATATTTGATCAAGATGGGAGGTAACTTTTTTTTACACTGCGAAGGAGATCCCTCTTTCTTTCATGCCTGTCTTCCAATTTGTAATTATTCTCCCTCAAATTTTAATTATAACGGTCTACAGCATTAATCAATTTAACTGTAGAGATTCAATTTATTGTTTTTGTAGTTATTACATGTCTCAGAGTTTGGAAATGTTTGACTTGCCACGCTCACTATATAATCCCTTCAGAGATAAACTATTTCAATTACTACCGGCAAAAAGAAAAAAAATGCTAAATAGTCCAAAAGTAAGACTTAAGTCCTACTTGCCAGTTGGGTCATGAAAAGAGAGCCTCAACTTCTTGTCTTAGTGTCTACTTTTAGACCATGAAAAGACAGCTTCGACTTTGTCTTAGTGTTCACCTTTGGTACTAACTGGCACAGGTTTAACACCTCATATAGCGCACTCGTTTGAGATGAAGTTAAGCACACAAAGTGTTTAATAAGGAAATGTGCTTCCTTTGGATCAATGTCTATGGAGGAGAGAGGAAGGAAGCAGGTTGAGCAGAGGAAGATGTCAAGCTGAAGCGTAGGTTCACTAGTAACACTGCCACACCAACAAGGCGCTACATACACAATTAGATGGGTCCCTTAGTTACAATTGGTGCAATTTCAACTGAATGATCAGGAACTGATCAGGATCAAATGCGGGTTGCCTTGGGCAGGAACCTGGCACTGAAGAGGTGGTCTCTGCTGCCACCAGCACTGTTGCCTCAGAGGTCATTCTCACATGGGTACTGCAGGTATTGGTCACCAGGCTACTTTGAGCAACAAAAGTAGCCAGTCAGCTGCTGCAGGTGGACTGGGTGATATATCTATCACAGCATCCGCCACAGGTGAAGGGCAGGTTAAGCGTTTAACCTCTGCAAATTTAAAGAGGAGCCAGGACAGAAGGGAGGTGTTACAGTGCTGCATAATTTGAAAAGTGACTTCATACTTTTTAGAGACATAAGCCTGATGATATATTAAAATAATGATACTATCATCATTATTGCCTCATGAGTGGGGAAAGAAAAGCCTTTGGAGCAGAACTTCTAAATTTAAAGGTCATCTTTATCATTCTCGAGAAGCAAATCTTTTAAATTTGTCTGTGAATAATTTTCTTTTTCTATGAATGCAAAGAACTACATCTCCATAGGTTTTTGGAAAGTACTGACTACCTCTGAAATTATCTGAAAGTACGTAGACCCAAACTTATTTTACTGTTAACTATTTAATACTCTTTGAAGAAAATTACTAATATTCTCAACTCAATATGCTAAAAGGTATGTAATAGGAATTTTTTAAACATAAAAATTTAATTATATACAGTTTTTTCCAAAAATTATACACAATAATTATCTGCATTAGGTCATGTATAAGCCTCCTTTCCTAAAAAAAATACAAGATACAGACATTAAGAAGAATATCAGGACATGTAAACATTAAAAATTGTCATTATTTTCCCATTATTAAGAAAGTGTATATTATAAACAAATATTTCTTCATTCTTACTGTATTTCTTCTCAAATAGATTTTACTTGAATTGTTTTACTTAATCACTGTCTTTCTGTTAAACTTTATGATAAATTTAATACTAGAGTCTTCTTACATTCATATTCAGTCACCACTGTTTCAGTACTGAGATATAGCATTTTTATATATTAATATTGACAGAACAAAATAAATAATATAAATAAACAAATAAGTAAAATAACTTTTTAAAAACCACCATAATAACTTAATGAAACCCAAAAGATATCCTGGAAAGCTATGCCTGGGCAGTTAAGGAAATACTGATAAAGATCAAAGAAGGCAACGGATGATAAAAGGGTCCTCATTTGATTGTCTATTTTCCTTTGCATCCTGTCAGATAAATCAGAGTTAGCATAGAAAATGGTTCTGTACAACTTTGATCCTCAAAATCTGTTGGCCTGAAAATGGTTTCGTAATCTTTAAATATTCTAGAAGAAATGGATGACCAGGTAAATTAATAAGCTGAGTCAGGACTGAAGACTTACAGGTAAGAAGAGCTCAAACGGAAGGTGAGCAGAAAACTGCAATGACGGGCTTTTACCAGAAGAGGGAAGCAAAGGGTAACCGAGCAGCTGGCTGGTTGAGCAAAAACGTATCCCTCTACAAAGTCCTCAAAACAGGACCTTTTGCAGTGGCAGGCTGTGGTCAACATTAGAAGAGTATTTTATGTGACAAGGACTGTCCAAGAGTCGAGAGGGACGTTGCTTCCCAATGCCAGGTCAAGCTACTAATCAAGACCAAAGGGCACTGTAAAAAACTGGAAGAGTAAAGGCAAAGCCTGATACACTGAGAAAAAACCATGCACCAGGTTCTATGACAAGCAATAACGAGGTGTCAGAAGTGTAGTCAGGTGCAAAATAGCTTATTCTGACACTTCTTACGTGGCTCTGTGAGTCATCGAAACTTCAATCTGCTTGGGGGACAAATCTCTGCTTGTTAAAGTGACAAAACCTTATTCAGAAATTATCACATAATAATGTATTCAAGTTTAACTTTTAACAGTTTATTAAATGTTGAGGACAACAAGATTTAAAGATTCCTTTATCAAACATTCAATCCAATGTAAAATGAGAGGAGCTGGTGAATGTTAACCATCAAAAATCAAAGTCAGGATATTAGATCATAAATCCAGACAAATGCACAAGTCTGCCTAACAGTCCTTGTCTCTTCTAGTGGTTCTCAAATGGGATAAATTGATCCTAGAATGTTTTCTAGATGCACCAAAAATTGAGAAAAAGCAAAATAGGTTTGTAGACTCTATGCTCCAGTATGTATTTTTTCCATAATCTTGGTAGTATTTCTTTTTCTTATTTTTTATTTTCTTAGCACATGAAGTTTATATTCCGTTTGGGGTGTAGGTGCATGTACATAATACAACTTTATTTATTTAAATATCTTTCCCTTGCCTGTCCACCTCACTTCTTCTCTAAATCCCTTTTTTTCCATGTCCATTCTTAGCATTGCATTACTTTTAGTTCATATTTATGACATATAATATTTACAATCATTGTGAATGTTTGCCACATATAAGTCACATATCTCAATGTTTCTTAATTAAAAGAGGATATTCTGACTCAGCACTCTGCTTTTTACTATACATCCCTTTATTTCTAGAATCCTGACATGAAAGATGCAATTCTATGTAACCCAAGTGTAAATATATTCATCACATGACTAACTTCGTGCACAATTTAGGAAATGATAAAATTTAGAAAGCTGTTTCCTTCTAGGGTCAAAGAGATGTTTTTAACAAAGAAGCATAGCCAATACTTTCCTTGACATTGCATCCTGTTTCCTTGATTGTTGAACATCACAACAAATATAACCAAAACTTCAGTTATCACTTTCACTGTAGATTCTGATTTAAACTTTGCTAAATACAAAATTCCTAAATTTGAATCCTTACTCTATTAATGATTGCTCCTCTAAATTTCATTATCTTTAATTTGAATATTTAGACCAAGTCAGAGGTTCTCAATCTGTCAGTTTTGTTAGAAACAATAAGTGCTGTGCTTGCACGGAGAATATTTTCACATTTTATCTGTTTGAGTTACAGTCAGGCAAATCTCACAGGGGTAAAGAGAGGATTTTAAGTGTTACACAGGTAAATTATTTTTGTGCAGACATAATGCTATAATTTTAGATGAGTCCCCAAAAGCAGATGTGAAATCCTAACTCTTACTGTCAGCGAAGGTGATTTTCTTGAAAATGGGGTCATTTCATATTAATTAGCTAAGAATTGTCATACATTGCTTGAGTTTTTTTATCTCAACTGATTCTCTGGAGTCTGCTTCACTTGGCCAGTGGATCAAGGCGTGAGGGAAGCATACGCAGAAAAGGAGTCCAGTGAACCTCAGGAGATATCTGTGAAGACAGAGACACATGCAGAAACGTAAGTAATGACCGAGGTAGAGATTGGAGTGATACTGGTAAAAGCCAAGTAATGAAAAGGATTCATGGAAAGAAGCTAGGAAGAGGCAAAACAAATTCTACTCTAAAGACAGTATTAATTTCTTTGTGCAAAGACAAAGACACTGTGAAAAACACAGTTGAGGAAGGCATCTTTATGAAGGATTTAAGTAGTCATCCAAAAGTAACGAGGGTAGTTTATGGAAAAAAGAATCTTTTTCCATAAACTTGACTCTATTGGCTGATTTCAATAGTTGATATCCTGATTTAAATTCTTGTCTTTAAATTTACTTCATAAAGATCTAAAGCAGGATCTCTGTCCTGCTTAATGTGATGGATTCTAGTTTTGTTAAAAGTAAAGGTAGTAGTTAGGTATTATATGTACAATCTCAGACATTTATAAATGTTCAAAATTTGGTTAAATAAGTCCAGTTTCATTAATGGCCAGGTAGCTTGTATCAGACCTACTCCTTCAGAAAACAATTATAATATCTGGGAAAATGGTCTTACAAATTCAAAATTACCAAAATTATACAGATGCTGGAGGAGCAGCAGCTCTTCCATAAAAAACATAAGCATTGGTTAAGTTTCCCATGTGCTTATGTGATTAGCATGAGGATAGGATCAGGTACAACACTTGGTCTTGTAGCATATTTTAAATTTGTTATTTTTTATATGAGCAGACTTGTCAACTGAAAAAAAAAATAGAGGAGAGTTTGAGTCCCCAACACTGAGAAGATACTGAATAGGTAATATTCACAAGAGGAGAAATAGAGAAGTGAAACCCCAATTCCCTGTGTAACCTCTAGTCATAATTCTGAATGACCCACTGCCAAAGTGCAAGTGAAACAAACCCCAAAAAAACAGTTTAGGGAGTTCAATCCCCGGTGCTGCAAAAAAAAAAAAAAAAAAAAAAAAAACAGTTTAGGTTAAAATAATTGAAGCAAGACCTCAGCAGCTGTTTATTATAGGAATACAGTTTCTAGTTTAAACTATCTGATCCAAAAAATAGGAATCACTTTCAGAATAGCAAAACAGAATTGAGAGTCATTGTAAAATATGCTCCATAATGTCCAAGATACAAATCAAAAGTATTAAACCTATTATTAAGAAGGGAAAAGATCCATTTTTAAAGGTAATTAATAGGTGAAAATTTTGAATTGCACTAACTGGTGAATTTTAAACATTTATTACTATTGTGCTGTAGGGTACATTGTATAGCAACTCAGTCAATAGAAGATAGACTTGAAAAAGAAAAATCAAAGATTATAAAGCTATAACTACATTACAAATTACAGAAAACTAAGAATCCAGAGCATATTTGAAAGCAGGATATGACAAATTATATACAGAAAAACAATGACTCAAGTATCCACTCACCATGGTTCTAGATAACACCATAATACTATAAATAAAATGATAGCAAAAGAGTCACTGAAATTTGAACTACAACCTAGATTCTTACGAGAGTCTCATCTCATGTGAAGAAGCCCTCCTCCTTCTGAGCACTCCTAAGAGCACGGGGTGTCCATTTGTCAACCCATACTTCAAGTACAGGCGGAAAAGTTCATGCCAGGCAAAGAGATGGAGAATATCAAGTCCCAAGTGTCTCTTGCACGCTTTGCTTAAAAAGTACAAATTCCATGAATACAGAGGCAATCCAGCAAAAGAAGCTGCCTCTCTCCCCAGTGCCCATGTGTAGAGTGGAGTTTTCCAGGAAAAGATCCTTTCACAAGACGTGTTTTACAGTTGTACATGGTTAGCACACAAAACGAGAGACAGATCTGCCTGAGGAAAATGATGCTACTTGGAAATAAGTACAGAAAATTACCTATTTGGAAGCATTTTCAAAAAAATAAAATGGAAATCTTGGTAGAGGACAATTAATGAGAGACTAATATCTCCACAATTCAAGACAAACTTCTGAAGGGCCAGAAGGAAGGGTTAGGAAAATATATAGCCAAGCAAAGATGCTCAAGAGATCATATTCAATTATGGGACCATCGTGGTGAACATGTGCTAGATTGTAAAGTCTCATGAATTGTTATTCAGGAGCAATGGGAGCAGGATATGGAAAGACAGAAGCATTCAACAAGTCATATACAGAGATATCAGCAGAGCAGAGGCCTCATAGCAAGAGTTGTCTGATAAGCTATTTGGACCAAACAATGACTTCTAGGAAGCCAGGCCTATTAAAAAATACCTATTCTTGCAGCTCACAAAACTCATGGAATCCCCAAGGCCATGTCTTCCCAGTTGCAATAAGCACAGGAAAATATAAGCTACTAGTTCCAGGCTGAAATTACAGGTAAACACAAAATCTTGTTGGACTTTGCTAGTTGCTTCATGATATTTACATATCCACTAGTAGAGGATGAAGAACTGGCTGAGGAAAATTGAGGCTAGATTTACCAATATGTTCTTTTTCAGACCCATAGTTGCACTGTAGACAATAGAACTAAAGGCAAAAAAATCAAGAAAAAAACTGAGTAAAGACATCAGAAAATGAAAAAAGGGAAAACAAACTTTGTAGAAAAAGTTCATTCAGGTCTCTCAACAATTTTTTAAATCACCAATAAACACCAAGTGAAATTTAGCATATAATAAAATATCAAAATATTCCAGAGTGGCTCAATGATATATATGAGTAAGCAAAGTAATGATAAATGAATAATACTCAGATAGGTCAAAAGATGATGTAAAATAACCTTAGAACACCCGAATTTTGATAAACTATATAAACTTATATATGGAGGGCAATGAGCACCAACTAGAAAAAAGGAAAGAAGTCTGCATCCAAATTCATTGTAATAAAAAAATTGAAAGGTAAAGAAAATTAGGAAAATAGTAAGAAAAATTGACTCATGGTATATAAAGGACCATTCAATAAGGTGATTCATCAGAAAGAATGGAGACAAAGGTAGTTATGATAACAGGCAAAGAGCTAGAAGCTAAAAAAAAAAAAAGCAAACGTTACACAAACTGTCAATCAAGAACTTTGCGATGGAATAACTGTGTTTCAAAATGATTACAAAACAAGCCACATAAACAAAAACTCATTGGATTTTTACCAGCAGATCAAATTCACAAGAATATTTAAGGAAGTTTTCAGACTGAAAGTAACTGACCTCAGAGAAAAATGTGAATAAATGTGAGCAAGCAAAGAACATTGGTAAAAATATGTAGAAAATTTAAAAATTGGCAGCATACACATATATTTATTTTATTTTCCTAATGAAGTCGCATAAACTATGTACAATATATGTGTATTGTTAGACTAAGGAGATAAACATATAATGTGCTTCGAATGTATATCCAATTGTGTATAACATGCTCAATATGCATTTTATAACCTATAAACATATGTGGTAATAGCAAGATAGAAAACTATACACTAATAAAGCTAAAATGGGTAGGCTAAGCAAATGATACCAGATGGTCATTAAAATTTACAGGAAGAATATAAGAATAGGTAAATAAGAAAGTTAGCACTTACAATCTGTATATTTTCCCTTCTTTTTTTTCCCCTGAACTTTTATATAAAAGATAGCATAGAAAAAGGATTAACTATAAAAATTTATTGATATATTATAATAAATCCTCTCACTCTTCTCCATCTCTCTCTCTTGCTCTCTCTCTTTAGTTTGCACAAAAAAGATAAGTAGAACTAAAGAAAATTAAAATTTCTATAGTTCACTAGAATATGTTAGCAATAATTAACTAATAAACTAAGTTGAAGTATAGTTTACAAGATAAAATTTATATTATAATGCAACCATAAAAATATTCCAAAATACAGTTAAAGACAGAAACAATACCTTATAGTCTATCATGTGCACCTGATCAAAAATAAGCCAATAAAAGAAAAAGGAAGAAAATTCCTGGAGTGGAAGAAAGAAGCAAGAAAAAAATGAGAGAAAGATCTATGTAGAACTCTACATTCTCTCAAAACAGATCAATAGCATTAAACAAAAAAAGTTGCATGAAAATTAAACTAAGAAAATGTATTCAAACTAGTTATAAAAATATACATCAGCATGTATCTTTAAGAAAAAAATTGAAATATGCATTTTTGGGAAAATATTATTTCTTATGCTGGGAATCAAACCCAGGGCCTTATTGCAATGCAAGAACTCTTGCCACTGAGTCATATCCCCAGATCTTTCATTATAGTTCCAAAAATAAATTAAAATTTTTTTTGTTTTCTTTTGTTTTAACACAAGGTAATGCTAAATCACCAAGGTTCCAGGCTGGGCTTTAGCTTGTTTTCCTTCTGCCTTTTCCCCCCAGAGTACTGAAACAAGTGGTATTCTCAGTAGTGATATGTTCATAACATCCGTGTTGCCAGATAGCTAAATCGTCCTCCCACGTGGCTTTAACATTTTATACTCCTTAAACTATATGTGCATTTCCTCCATTTACCTAACAATATTTGTTGCTGTCTAACCATTATTTTAATATATTTAATTTATGTAAGTCATATGCTTATTTTTTTCCATGATTACTAAGTGAGTTTGGTAATTTTAAATTCATAAGTAGCAATGGCATATTCTTGCATGCACTGCATGTTCTTATCTCCAGATTTATTTTGTATATTTAGCTGCATGACTATCTTATTGATTTGTGATATTATGTGTGTATTTCTCATGCTTATTATTTGTTCTCTATAGAAAATTATTCGCAGCTTATCACTGGATTTTATTTTTTAATTCGTGATACATTTTTAAGATATCTTTTGTTTTTCAGTTTTTTCTATAAGTAAATTCAGCAGTTTTTGATCATTTAAGGGTTTCTTTAGAACTAAAATATCTCCTTCTTAGCTAAAAATACATAGTGTTTATGTCACAGATAAAGAACTTGTACCTCTAGTATATTCAAACTTATAAAAAAGGGGAAACTATAAGAGTAGTTCTGCATACTCAGTGTTTAACTCAGTGTGCACTGAATGCTTAAAACTGTACATTTTAGGGAAAGGACTGATCCTAGCTGCTAGGACATAAAATCTGAGTACTTGGGAAATCTTATGTTTTTATACTTGCAAACTTCGGCCACACTAATTCATTTATATAAGCAAGTTAATTTATGGTGGGCACTTGAGCCATGCCTCATGCTTTAAGATAACATGCAACTATCAACAATTCTATACGGAAATACAATAAAAACCCAGAACACCATAGCTCAGGAAAACTTCACTGGTTGGTACTGTGTAAATACTGTCACGTCTTCGTCATAGAAATTAAGTACTGATTATGAAATTCTACCAGTAGAGGTCAACTAGAAGTTTGACCATGCTGTTTCCTGTATTTCATTTAATGTTCTTTTTTTACTTTCACTTATTTTAATTTCTGTACTTTCACTTTAGTGCATCATAACTGTGAAAAATAATAGCTTGTCAGAAATCTGTTAATTCCTACAGTGAGTCATTAAATTGAAAGTTTGTCTTGGGGACTCATAATCATAAGGTTATCCAGCAAAAGAAAAATAATGATATCTCAAATGCATATATGTTAGTCTTTCAACTAAGTTAAATAGAATGATAAAATAATAATGAACTTGAATTTAAGTGAAAGAAAAATATAATTTAGAAAGGGAAAAGTTGAATACAAAAGAACTCAATACTAGAGAACACTGGGATAGCATCAAGTTCACCAAAATAGAAGTAAATTGAGTATCAGAAGAAGAGAGGAAAGATACAGTAAAGGAAGAAACACTACTTTTTATGAAACAATGTCTGAAATGTAGACTATCCTGGATGTTTAATCAAAGTCAAGAAGAAAGCACAAAAAAGATACACAACTAGACACATCATAGTTAAAGAGAAAAGGAGAAAATATGGAAGATAATAAGAAACAACTGAATATCCACCCAGGAGCAGAAATGTGATGAGGACTCTTTCTCATAAACAGTGGTGCCAGCAATATGATGAGGGCTCTTTCTCATAAACAGTGGTGCCAGAAAGAAACAGAGCAATATGTTCAAAGTGCTAAAAAATAAAGTCCGAACAATAATTCTATATGACATAACTATGATTTAAAAATGGTGAAATAATTGTATTCCTAGATAAACTAATAGTAAAGCAAAAAATATTAAACAGCTGTGTTTTAGACTGACAAGAAGAACATTAGAATTTACCCTTGATTCACAGTAATTAAAAAAAAAAGAGCTCCAAAAGATTAATAGTGTAGTACTGATAAATAGTTGGAACTGGCCTCAAAATAATAAATAAATAAATAAATAAATAAATAAATATCTGTACATATAGTCCAGTGCAAAATGTCAGTTCAATCCTCTGTTTTGTCAAAATAAATGAATGAAATCCTTTTATTTGTTACTTTAACTTTTTAAAAGAAATGATATAGATAAGTTTTAATGAGAGCATGTTAATGATTCTAATGTTAAAGTTTTATAACAAATGTTTATGACATATAAAGTTTCTGGAATTTATGAGAAATTTTTTTTTAATTTTGAAGCAGAGACTGATGAAATAATATTTAAAATATACTCTATATTTCCAGGAACCACTATTTAAAATCTTAAAAATTGTTCAAATATCAATGGCAAAATCAAATTTATACACGACATGAAAGCTGAATGACGTGACCTATAAATTAAGTTACATTTATAATGCAAATTTTTAAATTTAGTTTTTTAGATGGGTTAAGAAAGTTACTTATTAAAATATTTATGACTCATGCTTATTGTTAGGCTTGAAGTGTAGTAGTAATTCTTTTAGAGCTTTCCTGAAAAATAACTTTGCCAGGAAGTATAGCAGATTTTACAGCACAAGCCCTAAATATCAGGAGAGCTTGAAGAAAAATTGTTCAGACCCTAAAAGCAAACAATTGTCCACCTTGACTACTATATCCTATAAAATGTTTCTCAAAATTATTGGAGAAATAAATACTTCCTATAACAAAAAGAATCTAAACAAATTCATAATCATTAAACTTACGTTGCAGACTGTACTTAAAGTAATTCTAGACAGAGACTGCTGGGTCAACAACACAAAAGAGACAAATGAAAAGAAACATCTAACTGGAAAAACAGTTAAACAAAATAAAAAGTAGAAGAATTACCATGGAAAAATAATGTAGTGACAGAATTAATAGATACCTTTCAATAATAACATTTATTTTAGTGCTATTAATTTCTCAATCAAAATATCGACATTGACAGATTGAAAGAACAAAACTCAACCATACATAACCTGCAAGAGCACACGTCTCCTCCAAGAGCACACTTCTACCCCAAAGAAATACACAGACTGCAAGGAAAAGAATGGAAAATGCTCCTTCATGCAACTGGAGTTTTAAGCAACCAGAGGAAGCTATCCCATTTTCATAAAAAAATGAATTTTAAGTCAAATCTGATGAGAAAAATCAAAGATATCTATATATTGGTAGAGGGAACAAGAGATAAAAATCATAAAGATAGATGCAGTGAATGTTGGCACACACAATTTCATAAAACAAAACTACCAAACCCAAAAAGCACAGACAGACACTAATAAAATCATAGTGGAGGACTTCAGTGTCCCACTATTACAAACAGATCAACCATACTAAAAATCAACAAAGAAATACCAGAATTGAATCACACCATCAGAAAAATGAACTGTAAATATTTCTAGTGTTTCATCCAACTCCAGCAGAGCATACCGTTTTCTCAGCAACACATGAACACTTTCCAAAACAGACCATATTTTAGGCTATAAAGCATGATTAAATAAATACAAAAAAATAGAGATAATTTCTCCCATACTTCAAATCATAGTATAATGACACTAGAAATCAATAACCAAGACATCACAGAAACTATGAAAACATAAGGAAGTTAAATAATAAATTATTGAATAATCAAAGGATTACAGAAGAAATAGAAGAAATGAAAATGTTTCTAGAAGCAAATGACAATGACTGCACAGCATATTGGAACCTATGTGACACTATAAAAGCAATGTTAGGAGGTAAGTTCATGGCTGAGAATATCTATATTATAAAAATAGAGCTATCCCAAATAAATTGCCAAATCATACATGTCAAGATTTTAGAGAAACAAGATGAATCCAAACCTCACATATGTAGAAAGAAATAAATTCTAAATATCAGACAGGAAGTTAATAAAATTGAGATTAAAAAACCCAAAGATCAATAAATCAAAGAATTGTTTCTTTGAAAGAAAAGACATGACTGATAAAGCCCTTAGCCAAATGTACCCCCCCAAAATAAAAAAAAAACACCTTCATATCAGTGAAATTAAATTTGAATAGGTGAAACCAGAAAGGATATTCATATATATATGTATATATATGTATATATATATATGTATATATATTTATTTGAACCAAGAAAATATAAAATTCCAGAAATGTTCAAAAACAGACAATGAAAATAAGGCAGAAACAAAACAAAACAATGCAAAAAAAATCAAAACAAACAAACAAAGAGCAACACCAACAATGACAAAAACCCTATGAATGCAGAAAAGCCCAGGACTTGGTAGACTTACTACAGAATTTTACCAGAACTGTAGTGAAAAAGTAATATGAATAATTCTCAAAATCTTCCATAAAATTGAAAGGAAAGGAAAAGTGTCAAGGCCAATGCTTGTAGCACTAATGTGATGACAAAACTGGACAAAGACTCAACATAAAATTATAGGCTAATTTCCTTAATAAACACAGATGTAAAAGTTCTCTAAAAGCTATTTTCCAAGAGAATACAAGAAATACTCAAAAGTATACCATGGCCAAATTGGCTTCAACCAAAGGAGATGCAAGTACAGTTAAACATTCATAAATCAAAAAATGTAATGCATGATATAAACACAGTTAAGAATAAAAATCACATGATCATCTCAGTAGGTGTAGAAAAATTCCTTGACAAAATCCAATATTGATTCATAATACAAATAAACCTGATGGAAATAGGAAGAGAATGACCATATCTCAAACTGATTAAAGCTCTTTACATAAATCTCACTGCCATGATCATACTAAATATGGAAAGTCTAGAAGCAGTTCCTCTAAAGTTTAGAACAACTCATCATTTCTCATCCTTCCTGTTCAATATAGCCCTCAAAATTTTATTCAGAGGAGGGCTGGGAATTTAGCTCAGTGACCAGCGCCTGCCTCTCACGAGGTCCTGAGTTCAATTCCCGGTAACGAGAAAAAAAATAAAAAAAAGACACAACTTTATCCAGAGAAATCAGAAAATAGGAAAAAAAAGCCCATTATAAAAGAGATACGAAAATAGGAAAGGGAAATTCAAATTATTCATATTTTCAGATGCATAATCCTTTGTATAGAAGATCCCAAAAATGTCACCAGAAGACTAACAGAAATAATAGACAAACTTAGCAAAGGGGCAGGATAGAGCATCAACATACAAAATTCAGTAACATTCTGGTACATCATCAATGAACCCAATGAGAACAAAATCAAGAACATGATCACATTCATAGCAGCTTCAAAGAAAATTAAATATCTAGGATTTAGAAGACATTAGAAAATGAAAGACATCCCATATTCTTGTATAAATGCAAAAAATATTGATATAATAGATGCATCACCAAAAGTGATATATAGATTGAATGAAATTTTCAACTGTCAGGAGCATTCTTCACAAAACTAAAAAAAAAAAATTTTTAAAAAAAGTCCTGAAATTTATACTCAGGACTGAACATAACCTAGAGAAATCTAGAGTACCAACCTGAAGAAACCTAGAGAAGCAGAAACAATCCTAAGCAAGAAAACCATAACAACAAAGCTGGAGATATTTTAATCCTGGACTCAAGTTATAACACAGAACTACAGTATAGAAAGCAACATCATATTTTTGCAGAACTAGGAAGATATAGAAGCAACCTTAAATTCCTTTATCCAT
Source organism: Cuniculus paca (assembly GCA_004365215.1). Classification (NCBI taxonomy): domain Eukaryota; kingdom Metazoa; phylum Chordata; class Mammalia; order Rodentia; family Cuniculidae; genus Cuniculus; species Cuniculus paca. Next base: position 18,158 of record RJWT010002136.1, read on the forward strand.
CTGATTTTTTCAGAAAGGTGCCAAAACATACACTGGCAATAAAGGCCTTATTAACAAAAGGCTCTGTGAAAATTCATTATCCATATACAGAATACATCTAAACCCATATGTTTCATCCTATACTAAATTTATAAAAATGAAAGATTTAGTTATTTATACAGAAATCCTGAATCTGCCAGAAAATAAAATATATAAAGGTCTTGAGTACTTAGACACAAATAACAATTCCTAAACAAAACTCTCATTACTCAAGGAATAATAGCAATGAAAATTTCAATTATATCAAATTAAAAAGTTTCTGCCTACCAAAACAATCAAACAACAGAATGAATGGAAAACCTACAGAATGTGAAAAAAGATTAGCCAGTTACTTTTTGGACACAGGATTTATATCTAGAATACATAAAGGAGTGAAAAAACAAACAAACAAACAAACAAACAAACAAAAGATTACCACCCTCAAATAAAAGACTAAATCCAAAATTGGGCAATTGAAATGAATAGAAACTTCTCAAATGAAGAAGTACAAGTAGACAACATACATGTGAAAAAAATTCTACAGCTTTGGGAATTAGAGAAATTAAAAATTTTAAAAAAACATTGAAATTCAGCAGCAATGACTGTTATAAAGGATTCCAAAAACAACAAGTGATATTGAGGTTGTTGGGGAGAAAAGGGACATTTCTGCTTGGTTAGTTGGTATATAAATTTTTGCAAGCACTATGGAAATCAATGTGGACATTCCTCAAAGAACTAAAAATATAAATTCCATTTGACCCTTCTATTGCTTTCCTGGGTAAATTCTTAAAAGAATAAAAGTCATTTTATTACAGTGATACATTTATAGTCATGTTAATGGCAACTCAATTGCTAAATTATGAAAACAGCCAATATGCCTATCAACAGATGAATGGGTTAAAATCATATATACATCACTTAACTATAAAGAATGATAAATTTCAGTCATTTTTAAGAAAACAGATTGGTTTTGAGACTATAATACTCAGTTAAATAAACCAGACACAAAACATTAAACATCACATTGTTTCTCTTATATGAGAAATCCAAAATGCAAACAATTTAGACAGAAAAATAAAAGAGAAATGGTAGAAAATGAGTAGCAAGAATTCATGGGGATCAGAGAACAGAAGTAAGGTATACAGATAAGTAAAAGTGATTAAGTTCTAATATGTGCACCAATTCCCCAAGATGAATGCAATTATGTCTCTAATATATACTTAAAAAATCAGAGTAAAGATAAATAAAGTAAACACAAACATACTAAAAGATAGATGAAATTAAGGGTTGGTTTTTAAAGTTGAAGTCAACATTAAACCACACTATCTAAAAATGAGAAAATCAAATAAATACCTTTACAAGTGAATAAATGAATCATAAGTTATGCAGAGAGCGTAACACTGGGTTCCAAAAACACATTCCTTAATTTTCTACTATAAATTTTTACTTTAGTGTAAAAGTACTTTAGTGGATTTCCACCGACATGATGCTTCATCTAATAGGTTCTGTGTATTTTACTTGGGTATCGCACCCATACCACTCTAGGTTTTGTTTTAAATAATTTTCTTTTACTTTTTTTTTTCTTTTTCCTGGTAGAAGTAGCCCAGTGTAGTACAATGGCCTTTGAATGAAAAACCAGATTTCCAAGTTTTGGAGGAGATCAAAAGTGAATCATCAGATTACTCATGCATGGATGATGAAGATGATCTATTATGGCAAAATACATGCTTTCATAATCGAAGATGTAAAATGATGATGACTTTGACATTGGCCATGTGTACCAAATTTTCTCTATAATCGAAGATGTAAAATGATGATGACTTTGACATTGGCCATGTGTACCAAATTTTCTCTAACAGTGAAATACAGCAAGAATGAACTCATGAAGACACAGGGGATGCAGATCACCTAGATTCAAATGATAAAGAAAACAGCAATGTGAACACATATTTGACTAGTCAAAATGTTGCAAAATTGTCATGCAACCAAGAGGAATGATTGGATGTTAGAACTAGATCCAAAAATATACTAAAGGTTTTGGCAGGGATGAAATATATTGAACAGAATGCCAGCACTGCCATTCAGTGTTGAAAACTGTAACAGATGAAATGTTACAAGATGTTTTGAACTACAAAGGCTGAAATACAAGTAAAATACTCTGCATGCATCAATAGCCATATTCAAAAATGTATTATAATACCTCACTAGCTGAACTGAAAACATTCATATGTCTTCTGCACTTAGCAGGGATTTTTCATGGTAATTGCAATAATGTAAAACACTTATGGAAAATCAATGGGTCAAAATATGGCATAAAATTTATTTCCTTGTAAACAAGAAGACCTATTATGCTTTCAATTTAGAAATTTATCCTGGAACTCAGTCAATAGATATCTATTTGTATAGCAATGAATTAAATAATGTTTTGAGTAGACTTGTTGCTATCATCTCCCAAATTAATCAGAACGTGATATTCAACAATTGCTTTACTGGTTTCCAATTAACGTTACATTTGCTAACAGAGCACAAATTGATTAACACAGAAACTGTACACAGGAACAAAGCAGAAATTCCAAATGGTCTGTATAGTACAATGTTTGTATTTTAGAAAGATTTACATTGGCCTCATACATGGCAAAGAGAAATAAACCAGTACTGCTGAAGTCAATATTACACCATAATGAAAATATTGGTAGAGAAACGTCAACAAAAATGAATCCTGAGATGGAAACTTTCTACAACAAAACCAAATGCAGAGTAGACGCTGTTGATAAGTTATGCAGCAAATATAATGCACTCTAAACACAAAATATTGACCAATGATTCAATTCCAAGCATACGTGGCATAAATAGTTTGATTGTTTATAATGAAAATAAGGGCAAAATTCCACGAAGAAAATTTCTTAAAGTATTGGGACTGGAACTCATATCAATTACAGCAAAGTAAAAACAGAATCTTTTTTTCCAAGGAACTATGAAAAAAGTATGGAGCATACTGGTGAGTTGATAGATGAAGAGGCAAGCCCAGCATTCCAAAGATCTACTACAACAACAGGAAAATCAAAAAGATGTCCATTGTGCCCTATGAGAAAATACAGGAAAATAAAACATATGTGCTATCACTGTAAATAATACTTGTGTATGGAAAATTCAATGTTCATGTATAAAGTCTTGTGTGTGAAAATTGAAGCAAAAATTACTTTTGTTGTTGAGTTCTATTGGTATTTTCATTGCAGCTCATATAGGATTTTATTTCTGGTGTTATCTCTTAGGTTCTGTAAGCAAGTAAACAGCTGATGTGGTAATGTTGATGTCTGTTCTAAGCACTTGTTACATATTTGATATTTTATTTTATGAATTCCTTTTTTCCCCTGCTATGTGTATGTTGTACAACATAGTAGGACTCTCATGACAAAGCAGCAAGAGAAAAGAGGTGACAAGAATGACCTGTCACATCAGAAAATAAAGTTCAGCAAATGTGCTGCCTGCAAATCAAGACCTTTGCGTGCAACATGAAGTTGTCTTATGTGACAACTGCTTTGGGTGTGACAGCTGAAGCAAAAATTATTTCTGTCGGAGACTTTTGTTTGTGTATACATTGTGCTTTACATAGATCTTTATTTCTGATGTTATCTCAGGTTTTGTAAGCAAGTACATAGTGGATATGAAAATGTTTAATCTGAAAACATAATACATATTAATTATTTAATACTTTATTTTATTGATAGTTTAGGTTCTTGTTAACTACATACTGAATAATATAAAAGCCCTTCCTGATAAACAGCAAGACCAGAGAGATGTCAAGTACATTCTACAAACAGTTCAAGAAAGCAAAATCACAAGTGTTGTCAGTTTAAGTGATATGCTTGTATGGAATGTGCTGTTGTCAAGTGTGGACACTACCTCAGGTGTGATAATTGGAATAAAGATTATTTGTTTTCGTAGAGTGCTATTGGTATCTTCATTGTAGTTCATATAGGAGCTCTACTAAAAAACCATTCGATGTTCAAAATTTTGATGGTTTTTATAAACAGTCAATAAATATTAAAAATATGATACTTTATTTTTGTGATGTTTTCCTGTTCAGCCTTCATTGTTTAATATAACAAAACTCATAAAATTAGTAATTAAACATTATAAATACTGTAAAGAAGAAATATAGGCCTGACACACTCATGTTTATGGCGCTTTACAATAAATCATGTGTTATGCTCTGAATAGTAGAAGTACAAAGAATCATGAGAGGCTATTTTGAACCAATATGTACAAACACATTGAAATACCCAAATAAATGAATACATTTCTGAACAAATATAACTCAGTTGTATTAAATGGTGTCCTCTAGAACAGAAATCACAACAAATACATATAAATTATACAAGGTGATTTATTAGTTTGGTTTACATGATCCTAGGCTGAGGAGGACACAGTGTGGTCTGTGGCATCAGAGGTGGAAGAATGCACCATGGACTACTGTGTTCTTGAGAGCAGAAGGATTCAGTTGCTGTCTAGTTCAAGAAAATGGAAGCCTCACAAGGGGAGAGATGAACACCCAGCCACAGTCCAAGTTTTAAGGCCTGAAAGTTCCCTGGAGAGTTAGCTGCCTGTGGTGGGTGCCGTGTGCATTGAAAGGCTGAAGACACTGAAGACTTGGAGACAAATGACGTCAGCAAAGTATACACCTACTCAACTCAAGCAGCCTGGTGCTCTTTTATGAGCAGGCCACTTCTTTACGTTTCACTTTGTATTCCATCCAAAATCTATTGACTCTTGCCACCCACAACTGATGTAAGTTTTTGCCCTCTCACAATTCACTATACACAAATCAGTCATTCATAGGCACATCCAGAAGTTCATTTCACTAATTTTCTGAAGATTTCTTCATCTATTCAAGTTGCTGTATCTTAATTAACTAGTCAAACACATCAACGTTGAACCATAGCCAGACTTATAACAAATAATGACATTAAATCAGAACTAAAACATCTCCCAATGAAGAAGAGTCTAAGACAGGATTACTTCTCTGTTAAATTCTCTCAGACTTTTAAGCAAGAAATAATTTCAGTACTTCCAAATTATTTCTAAATATTTGATGGGTGTGAATTCTTTAAATTTTAGTTTATAATGCCAGCATTACCTTGATACTTAGAAAGATCGAACTCTTACATTAAAAACTAATTATGTGTGTGACAAAAAGAGAGAAAAGTAGTTGAAGTGTGTTACATACACATACCAATTCCCCACAGTGAATGCAAACATTAGGTACTGCACACATGCACTAATAAAAGTCAAAATAAAGAAGAAAAAATCACAATGAGTAATAGTGATTACTAATTTTGAGGAATGGTTAGAACAGAAAGCATATAGGGAGGTTTAATAATAGGTTAACAAAACACAAGATTAAGTCTAATGCTATACAGCACAGTAAAATAATAACCTGTAACCTATTCCACAATAACTACAATTGGCAATAACTTATATTTTATGAATAAGTAATAGAGAGAAGCAGAAATTCTCCAAGAATACAGTAATGATGAGAAGATAAAAATATGAATTACCTTTTTTTGTTTAGTACACACTTTAAGAATGTGTTGGAATTTCATGTTATAATTCCTACATATATATAATTGCTATATTAATCTAAAATTTAAAAAAATATTTAAGAGAATGGAAATGTTAACTCCATCAATTTGATCATTATACAGTGGATATATGCATCAAATTACTATATTTTATGAAATAAATTTGTATAATCAGGATAATTTTATATATATTCATGATTGCCATATAGGTCCATGTGTGTTTATGTACACAGACCTATAAATATCTCCCCCTCACACATTCTCAGAACTTACCCCAGTGGATAGAATAGCAAATAAAAGTGATGACGATCACACATTATCTTCATGTACACTGTTCATATGACTGAAGGGAACTGCCTCTTGGCACGCCATAAAGTTAATGGTCTATGATAATCGTGCACTGCTAAGGATATGAGCTTGACAATAAACAGAAAGACAGAAATTATGAAGCATAGGAGTGTAGGAGAGTTGGAAAAAATTAAACACTCTAAATAAAAATTATTTAGTGAAGCAATTCCAGGAGATAACTGTGACACAGATAATAAGTTGATAAATATGACTCCGATGAAATTTTTGTATGTTTACAAAATCGTAGAATGTTGAGATGAGCAAATCAGCCATAGAGGCAATGACGCTAAAAATATGGAGAAATCTCTAGTATTTGTAGACAAAATGCTACACAAATGTGTTCAAAATTACAAATATATACAAATACATCTCAAAAAACAGAAAATCTGATTGAATTTCAAACGCCAAAAACAATACTCAGTTGTATATTTCAGTTTAATGCATATTATTGGAGAAGATTTTTTTATGTTTATAAAAGTATCCCAATAAATAAAGTATAAAATTGAAATGTATTGAAACCTTGGGTAGAGATGCCATTGAAAGATTGAAAAGTATGTATCACTTTTGGATTTCTTGTCAGAAATTTGCAGAAATAAATATATATATATAAATATATATATTTATTTCTCAGGACCTTGCACTTGCCAGGCAGGCACTTATGCCATCACAGAAAATAATTTAACTAATAAACAAGTTTTCTGTAGCTAGCAAGCTCTGTACGCATACCTCAATGAGGTATTCCTAAAGGTGCAGCAACAAATTAATGTATCAGCAAGAATGTATCTAGCGAGGGTGCTTCCATGGACAATCAGCAGGAATCAGCAGGAATAAAGTCTACAATCACAACAGCATTCAGTTTTGATTGTCCAGATTCAGAGAGTCCATACTTTTCCTCCCTTTTGCTGTACTTGTTTTTGTTTGTTTGTTTGTTTGTTTGTTTTCTGTTGTTTTGGTACTGGGAATTGAACTCAGCATCTTGTGCTTTCCAGTCAGGCGCTGTGTGGTTGAGATATATCCCTGGACCCTACATGTTTAAATAGGTTAAAGACATCACAATGAAACAAATATTCCTTAGGGAACTTCAAGTAATAATTTTTTCAATCTTTCTATACTTAGCTTTTTGTTCAGGTTTCACCTTGCTTAACAATATTACTTGTACTAGCGAAATGCAATATTTATATGTGCATTTTCCTATTCTTTTACCACATTTCAGTTTGCTATGAAGTTAGCAGGTCAAATTGAGATTGGCTCTTATCCAAAGGAAAGTATCCAGTTTTTTCTAAATTCTTATGCATTTATGATTTTTTCTCATTATCTTTACTTTACTATTTCATAAGCCCTTCAACTGATGATTTGAAAACATAGATTCCTGGTCTCTCACTCTGACATTTACATTAAAAATAAGGCACAATCACTCATAGTCAAATACATTATTGTGGCATCATTTTTATTTTCAATTTAACCTGCTATTATTCCTAAGTCATTATGAATTATTATTTTACTTTATCTAAAACTTAATTATTGATGTCTTTCAACCTTTCTCCTTTATAGAGTAATTCAAATTATTAAAAAATATTTTTATAAAATTTCTCTGTGATGAAAGGCAGGAGAAGAGCTACTTGAGAAAGTGATTGAATTGCTCAGATATTCCAGAGCATAAGTCCATAAATCCTTTTTCTATGCATGGTTCCTACAAACTTTCATTTCCTAATTTTCCCACTCTAGGTTATAGATGGCAATGATCTCAATGTATGAAGATTACAAATAAGAAAATAGCTATAACATCAGATTAGTGAGTGTTGTTATGTCCTGTGATTTTTCATCTTTTTAAACTAAAAGAAGATTCAGAATGTAGGTAACTAAAATTAATGTGCAAATGAAATTTAATATTATAAAAATTGAGAAATGATACAACTATATCAGCAGTGTACATGCTCTTTGGCCAGTACAAATAAAATTGGTAGTGTCAAAGACGAGGGCTAAGATCTCAGTATCATGAGATATGAGATCTTATTCTATACCCAACACTATGTGAAAAGATTTTTATTTTCTGCCTTTCAGAACTGAATCCTAGAGAAGTACTCCAAATTGAGTTTATATTCACAGTTGACTTATTCTTAAGACTATAATAGTCTATCGGTAATAATGATATTAATACACATTTAGAATATTTATTTTGGCCATTAATTATAACATAAATTTTTTTTCATGATTTTTATTGTGAAACATTATAATATATTCCATAGTAGTGTAAGGATTATGCATTTTAAGTAAATTATTCCATATTCTTAATTTTATACTGTGTCTAAAATAATTCAAATGAACCATAAGACTACCAAAAGAAAAAATAAAACACTGTCTTCTTTCATTTCCCAATATGTTTTCAACTGGATGAGTTTTGTAGGGAGATGTAAGAATCGTAGAAGAAAAGAAAAATAAATCTAATTTTTATGTTTTCCGGGTGACTTCCACCAGGTGGCAGATTTTCAGTGCCATGTGTCTCTCAATACATTTCATTCATAGTCTGTCTAAAATTTCTTAACCAGAATGGAGTGTGCATAGCAGACTTATAAATGATTTATTGTATATAGAAATTCCTATATAATGTAGAAAAATTAGTAAATAAACTTTCTTCCAGTGTGCAGTTCAGTAGTTAACTCTATAATAAAAAATTAAAGTCATTGAGTAATTTTATGATTTTCAAGTTTTAACTTATTAAAACTTTGTTACTTTTTATTATCACATATAAAAATGATACAATATTTTGGCTCTATAAAATAACGCAATTTCTTTTCTTTCTATCCATAAAGAAGGCACAAATTCTTTTGAGTCTGTTCCGATTGTAGCAAAGAGAAACTGTTGAATATATTAACCTATATTTATTCATAAACATAATATAAATATGTTCTGTTTCAATAAGTTATAGACTAAATTGCTTTCTTTATAAACACTTGAGGTTTCCCATGTCATTTCCTGACCATGTTTCCCTATCTTCCCAATTCACAGATCACTTTCAAGATTTTTGTCATTGTTTGTATGACTTCCAAGATTTTTGTCATTGTCTGTGACTCTCCTTGTCATTTTCTACAAATTCCTCTCTCTACCATAAACACATTAGTGTGGAACATGGTGTGAATATTTCTAGTGTCTAGAGACAAAATTGCAACAAATTTGGTTACAGCTCTAATTGGCTTTTATTTCAGATTTATGAATTGCTGCAGCATGTGTTCAACAAAATAAAATGATAGCTCACTTTGTGCAATGACAGAGCAATAAACAAGGAAAAAGAAAATAGTGAACATCACAAGACTTTAAGATTATTTTTCTGTAAAAGGTAAAGCAGAGAGAACATCCTTATGTTGCACTCTTGGGTCATCTGGAGTATCCTGTTTTTCAGAAAAAACTGAACTGATTTAGGATCTCCCTTCCTTTAAGTTTCAGTAAAACTGTGACGTTAAGCTTGAGGGACTCTTGTTTTGGTATGATTTGGTTTGGTTTGTTTTATTTTGGTTTGGTTTGGTTTGTTGAAGACTCATGCAGTATTTCAGTCTGAAACAATGGCCTTCCATAATTTTATTTAATACTAGCCTCTTGAATAATGCAAACATAGCATCTATGAATTTCTTTATATGAGTCCCTGGGTACACATGCACAAATTTTCTAAGTCATAGGATACGCATATCTTCAACTTTATAGGATACTACTAAATCATTTCCCAAGGTGGTTGTACAGATACATGCCCCTGTTAGCAATTTAGTAGTTTCACACTGTAAAACCAAAACTTCTTGTTAGACTTAATGGTTGTCGACCTAGTGTTTTAATTTTTCACCAAGATTGTTAATAATATCTAACTCTTTGTGTTTAAATTTTATCTATTACTAATGGATTGTCTTTTTCTGTATAATTTTACATATTCCATATATTAATATATGAATGAATTATATGCATGGTCAATTTCTTCTTTCAGTATTTATCATTCCCCTATCTTATGTTGAGATTATGAAATAAGCATTATAAAAAAATAATTCAAAGATAAACCTTGGATTTTTTTGTTATAAGGCGGTTGGTCCTGGAAGACCCTGCTAGTACTTGTGTATAGTCTCCACTGCCAACAGAGGGAAAGTAGTTGTTTTTATTATTACTATTATTATTATTATTATTTAATCTACAGACAGCTAAGATTGCATAGCACTCAAGCACTCTGACATTGGGCCACTGTCACACTCACTCATAAAAGGAGAAGATCATGGGGTGGGCTTACCCTGCAGAGAAGCTAGTGGAGAGCTTCTACTATAGTCAAGTAGTTTTTTTGCTACTCATGCTCACCCATTAGCATGTCTGTGCAGGATACCTAAAAACCAGGAAATCTATACAGAATATTAGCAGTGTTTACCACATATACATCAGCGTTTTTGAAATTAGTATTCACCATCTTCTCTCCCTTTACGTGATTTTTATAGCCAGTATTCTCTATTTAACCATTGTCATTGTTCTCCAATTGAAATTTGCCTAACTCCACAAATAACTATGCTTTTCTCAATTTTAGAGCTATAATGTAAGTTTTGACCTGATACATAGTGAATTACTTTTTTTCTTCTGCTTCTGTTTACTTACACACACACGCACACATATATATATATATATTTTTTTTTCCTTTTTTGAGACAGGGTCTTACTATGCAGTTCAGGCTGGCCTTAAGCTTACTTTGTAACCGAGGCTGGTCTTGAACTCACAACAATCCTCCCGTCTCAGCCTCCCTAGTGCTGGGATTACAAGCTTGTGCCACTATACCCGGTTTGTATTTATTTTTTATATTAGTAAACAGTGTTTTTATTTTTTCTCCTTTCAGAGAAGTTATTGTTCTTCAGTTTTGTTGTATTTAAAGTTAAGAAATATGTAACAGGGATTGAAAATTTTACAACAAACCAATGGTAGTTGAAATGAGCCTATTAAATAGGGTCTTTCTAGATTAGTAGAACCAACTACAGCCATATTTTTTAAAAGGCAGGCTAAACAGTCACAGTGGGAATTATGCAATTTTGACACTTCATTTTACGAAACAAACAAACAAACAAAAAAGACAGAGAAGTGCCAAGAGACCATTCTTCAGCACTGTAATGAATCATAAAATTTAAGTATAATATTCAGAATCTGCTAAACCTGAAATAGTTCTCATGAGCGTATGCATGTTATCCAATCTCCATTTATAGAAGATTTCCGTTTTATGCCAACAGTGGTCTCTCTCTTTGAACTTACTCATTTTTGTCATTTTAAAAGTACATGATAAAATAAGGTGTGATGAAATATGCTTGTAGAAGCAGCTACTCAGGAGAATGAGTTGGGAGGATCAATTGAAATCAGTATTTTGAGGCTAACCTGGGCATAATATTAAAACCCAACCAAACCAAACCAAACCACATCAAACCAATCTTTAAAAGTACCTGAAAATTTTCCACAAAATTCCTATGGCTTTATTTGAAGAAGTGTTGATATGTGGCCAATAAAAATAGGTTTTTTAAACTGGCTATGACTGTGTCTATAATTTCAGACTCTAGGAGGCTGAGGAAGGAGGATTGCAAATTTAAGTCCGGTCTAAGCAACTTCACAACTTAGACCAGAATCAAGATGAAAACAGAAAAAGAGCTGAGGCATAGCTCAATAAGAAGGTCTGGCTACAGTTCTAGAGGTAAAATTAGGAATAGAAAATGGATTTATAAATTTCCAATTTCTTATTGAATTTGAAATAAACTTTTCACTGCCAATATTTTGACTTACAATCATTTCCCTCTCAGTAGCCTCTAGCACTCCTGTATCTTCAAATCTTACACATACTCATTTACACACAATCTAGTGCCTAGCTTAATTCATACTTTAATACTTTCATTCTTTGTTTTGAAATGCTGTTTACCCAATGTATTTGTGGACCTATGGGAAATGGCAACCATGGCTCTTTGTGCTGTGAACCATTTCATAAACCAGACACATTTGAATTGGATAAATCTAATCTGAAGCCAAAAGTTTCCCAAAACTTAATGGGTTATGTTGAAGTGCGTAACTCATTCTCCTCATTTCTAAAATCTCAAATTGGGGAATTGGTGACTGACTATAGCCTGCTGTTCTTTCATGTTATTTGTTACTGATTGCTGCTAGTTCTGCTTACTGTCTGCACTCTGAGGACAGTGAGATTCTTTCTTAAACTTGCCTTGCCCTTGTATGACTAGCTTTGTCTGTCTATGAAAACCTTGTGCCCATATTTCTCTGTATGATGGATTGGGGAATAGCTATCATTAATCAATTTCCTTTTCCATTATTATTTTGTAGTAAATATGTTGAGAGTTTCAGTCCTATGTAGGCTTTATCCAAATTACATTGACTACTTACTGTGCTTTCAAAATGTGTTACTGTAGTAAAATGACTTTAGAGGTCAGGTGAGTCAAATGAATATTAGAAATATGCAAAGTTAAGTAGACAGTGCTTGCTCTACCTGAATTCATAAAATTCAATTAATTCAATAATTTAGGTTGCTACCTGTGAGATACCTGCCTTTCTACTTACCTATATTTTACACCACTGATGCTGTTTTAAGATTCTACATTTCACTCTTCTGGAGTGCTCTTCCTTCCAGCTGTGCATGTGCAGATAGAAGATGACTCAGTTAGGCTTGTCTTGGCTGTGTGCATTTATTTTTAAGAATATTCTTTAAACAAAGCAAAAGTTATTTCTTCTCTCTCTGTTTTCTGATCTTTTGTCTCTGTCTTTATCTAACACACACACACAAACACACACACAGCAAAGAGACTGTGTGGCTCTTGTAGAAGCTCTATATTCATTAGTCGCCTAATCTCCTTTCAATGATTTAGAGCTATCAGCAGTAGGAATCTTCAAATTTAAGTTTAGTTTATAAGGTAGTTATTCACATTTACTTTAAAAGACAGTTGTCCTTGATAGGAATGGAATAAAGAGTTGTTGTCAAAATGGTACTCTGACAGTTTTGTTAGAACATATTCAAATAAGGTGCCTCTAAATCTCACCCTAAATACAATGACAGGTTGTGAAATGTAGCCCTAATCTTGATAACTTGCTGCATAAAGCAAAGTAGCAATTCTAGTCCTAAAAAGAAAGAGATAAATGTATGTCCTTAGACAACTAGTACTATCTTTACTCGTCTAACTCTAGCTACCAACGTCAATGTCCACACTTCTCATTTTTGAGATTTCTCCTATCAGACACTACCATATAAAAAATAGTAGTCTCTCAAGTTTGTGACAATTTCATCAGGGCTTCTCCATTTCTGAGTTACAATCCTCTATTCTTATAATTTAATTCATTACTTGGTTCCTAATTCTTTTCAGAAAAAAAATCACAGATGATATATTTCCTGAATATTAAACATTTAAGTATATTTCATATGTTTGTATTATATAAGCATAAAGCATAGGCAGTATCTTTGTTTTGTCTTGTTTTGGCGGGGGGGGGTCCTTGGAATCAAACTCATGACCTAGCACTTGCCAGGCAGGCACTTATGTCACTGAGCTATATCCCTGGCCCAACATAGGTAATTTCTAAGTTGTAATTAAAAATTTACTATTTAGGACATCTTGATTTTTTTTCTTTTCAGAAATATACTTCCAAATTCTATTTATCGTGCATTTTAAGATTTTATATATTTACACAAGCCATATTAAGTTTAGTATAACAGAAATAATTATTCTTGGTCATATTTCTCAATGCTTATGTATCATAGTTAAATTGGATTTTAATATTGGCATCATTTATATTGAGTGAACTTTGTGCTACTCCAAATTTGGAGAAATTTAATTTATAATATTACAATTTAAAAATTTCAGATTATAAAAAGTTTATTTACCAGTAGTTAATGCACACAAATGACTATGATGGTAACACAAAACAACTTTGAAAATTAAGACTATTTAAAAGGTTAACTTTGCATATCAGATGTGCAGAGAAGGACTTCACTTTTTAAATCATAACATAAAAATTATTCCATGTTCTTTATTTTTACATGAAATTTTTAGTTTACATAGTTAAAATAATATTTTAAATTACCTACCATGTTTAGATTAAAAGATATGAAAACAATATAGACCAAAATAAAATGTTGTGTATATTCATTATTTATCTAGAGATTAGAAATTTGAGAATAAAAGAAATTTGCATGCGTTATAACTGGAAAGTATAAAATGTTATTCAAAATAATTTAAAGTTCTGAGTAGTAGTTTCAAAGAAATTGCAGACTAAAACATTTTTTTTGTAATTTGTCAATAAAATAACCTTTATAATTTTTAGAAATGCATGTGTCCTATACAAATAACTTATTTTAAGAACGCAAGTTCCATTTTATTTTGTCATTGCAGGATATAATCATATTTTTATTTTTTTCAATTTTCTTATGTGTAATACATTAGTCTGACTTAAACCTTGTATCCCTCTACTGAAAACAAAATATGTGCATTTTGCTCACTTTGATGTGGCAGAAACAATTTTAAAACTTTTAACACTACTTGTGTAAATGAAAAAGCACAATGAAAATTTATAATATAATTCTCTATCTTTACAAAATGTGTTTTGTCCAGACCTAGATTTCTAGGATGCTATAGGATTAGTTTTATAATGAAACACTTTACAAAGTTCTACTCTATGTATTTATAAACTTTAGGATTGATGCAAACCTAGAATTTTAATTATTTTTGACAGCTTAATAACACCTTTATTTCCTCTGTCTCAAGGAAAACATTTATGTATTTAAACTTAACATTCATCTCATTCTCACTTAATTTCCTTTTTTAAAAAGAAAAATTTAAACATTTCAGAAAAGTTTAAATTGAACTCATTAAATATCCTTAAACTCTTTTAATATTATCAAATATATTTACAGAAAATATAGTTGTTTAAATTCATGCACTTCAATATTTCTCTGTAAAATTACACTGGAGAAAAAGGAAAACATCTCTATTAAAACAATAGCATTAGAATGAAGACATGAAATAATAAATAGTAAAGTAGCTATAATTTTTGAAATTTAAAAATATTAACTAATCTAATATAAAATAGATACTGAATTTTTAAAAATTATTACAAAATGAAGCGCTTTCAAATGCAATTAAGATTTCAAAATTAATGATTATAAATACGTGTCTTCATCACTTAATTTGTTCAAATACTCCTGTGATTTTTGCTTGCTTGCTTTAATAAACTTTATTTGTAGAGCAGTTTTATATTCATATAAAAATTGAGAGTTAAGTACAGAGAGTTCTTGTACTATACATTTAAACACATACCCAACTGCTTGGAATACCCAAATTTTAAAACACAGTGTTACATGCTACCATCATGAACATTTAGATACATCACTATTACCCAAAGTTCATAGCTTACATTAGTTTTCATTCTTAATGCTGTCCATGCTACGGGTTTTAAGAATTGCATACTGACACACACCTTGTATTGTAATATCATACGCAGTAGTTACTGTCCTAAAATTACACTGTTTTCAGCCTGCTCATGCCTCCCAGCATCCTGACAAATACTAAGTGGTTTACTGTCTTCTTAGTTTTGCTTTCCAAGTCATTAAGTTGCAGTTATTCAATGTCTAACCACTGTCTGTCTAACATCAATGAAAATAAACACTTCACTTTTCAATGGCAGATGTTTCATTTTTAATCTTCATTTATCTCTCTTTTCTCTACTCCACATATCCCAATTCATGTGCCAGACCCTCTGATCATTGTTAACCTGCCTTATGAATGTAGCATGCCTTCTAATACATTAGATTTAAAATGGATGTGTGTGTGTGTGTGTGTGTGTGTGTGTGTGTGTGTATTCGTAACATTTCCTTTCTTTCTTTGTGACAAACTCATTCTCTAATTTAAGAATTGCATTTGCCTTTCTGTTTGGAGCATCTGTTAATATAAAATCAACTGCATATAAATGAACTTTAATTAACTGTTCACATATTTAAAATTTTAAAAGCTCAGGTCACATTTCTTTCATTTGGATAAAAATTTCATTTGAAAATTATGAAACATTTTTACAATAACAGTCATTGAATTAAGATAAATGCTCAAGTTCAGAGTTCTGTATGGTTTTCTACAATGGCTGTGCTTAAAGTATCGGCTTCAAATGCACTTTTAGATCTCAATTACCTACATACTCTTAAAGGAGATATTGATACTTCTTGGGAAAATTTTTGCTTTCTATTTGTTCGGGATCACTGATGTCAGTAGGTTGATGCTATATCATGAATTTCAACAACAAACACTGGTTCAACAACTTATTACTGTATTTTTTAACTTAATTTTCTTCTTAAATTATTTTTCATTACAATAATTCATTGAAAAAAGTCATAAAATAAAAATAAGTTTTTGTCCATATCCATAATATACTCAGTTATAAACAACTACAATAAGAATATATATATATGTGATCAGGTTGGATTCTTTAGTCTCTATTGCATGCATAGGTTTTCTTCCAGTCCACCTGTAAATTCCTACCTCTCCCCTTCCTCCCCAGTGAATGGCTGTGGGCTTCATTCTCATCTCAAGTCATGATTCTAAGAAAAGTATAACAAGTTGGTGCACCAAGTAACCACAGCAGCATCTACCCACCATAACTGAATCTGCGAAGGACTGCTAAACATCTCCGCCTACTTCTTTCCATATTGCTTAGCTGACCAGCCTTGAAGAGAAAGTGTTAAAATGTACGTAGGAAAAGGTCCAAGTTAAAAAACAAAACAAACCAAAACAAAGCAAACAAACAAACAAGAAAAGAATTAACATCATTTACATTAATATGTAACAGGAAACTTCTGTTACTTTGCATACACATTATACCATGCAGGATCAAATAAAATAAAAGTAGCTAGAAGTAAAAAAATATAGGTCAAGATAATCCTCACTTGTTTGTTTCATTGGATGGAATCATGTTGCTGTATCATCGTAAAATTAAAAATCTCCTGCAAATTGTAAATAGGACCAGATGTTAAAGTAAAACAGAACCCCAGTAGGTAAATCAGGTTGTATACTAACATTACACATGTTTGTATGCATGTGTGCTTTCCTTTGGTTTTCATACGGTTTATGTTGCATATGCCACACAGTATGGACAAAGACATTCACCATTCTTATCCTCTAGGGCAGTTAATCTTAACTGAGTGCATTTTTTTCTTTGCAGAGGATCACTGGAAATATCTGCAGATATTGATACAAAGGGAGGGGCTGTTACTGGCGTCTAGTGGATAGAGGATAACGTTCATAAATAACCTCCAATACACAGAATAATCTCCTAAAACAAAGAACTAACCTATAAACATGTCAATCTTGCTGAGGTCAAGAAACCCTTCGAAGCCCAGACAGGTCACAGCAGTCCTTTCTATCAAGTCGAAAAACTAACAAAAATTGAAATGTTCAACTTTTAGAAAACAAGACAACTTTCCTGAAATAATCTCTACTTAAATACATATATAATGTACACATACCAACTCTACACAAATACATGTTCATGTACTGTAAACACGTACAAATAAAATACAGGAGGGGATCAAGAGGTGGGAACAGGGAGGAGGAAAGGAAGGGAAAGGGGATAAAAATAAGAATTAAGATGTGTTATGCTTATGTACCAATTTCCCACAAGGAATGTAAACCTTATATACTACACATGTATTAACAAACTAAAATAAAATTTACAACTACACCTATAAACAATCACAGAAATATTAACACTAATTTATTACTACTTTTTGACCTTTTTCCTATACAAATAGGTCTTCGTTAGTGATAGATAATTGCAAAACTAAATTATAAAAAGTTAAAACAAAATATTTTTTAATTTAGATTTTATATGTTTATGATGAAAATAAATAGCTTAGGACTGTAGAATGTTAGCAAATATCTTTCTAGGAACTCCCTTTAAAAATTATCTCATTGCATCTCACAATATACTTAAAGTGTAGTTGTAACAATTCCTCTGTTTTACAGATGAGCAAACTTGGTCACACAGAGGTTAATTACTTACATGAGTTTAATTTGAGAGTTGGTTAAAGGACTGGGAAGAGTATGCTAATCTCATAATGCCAAATATTAAACAATTTTTTTACTCTGTGACAGTCCTAGCTCAAATACTGGAGTTTTTCATTGATATATGAATAATTAATTCTTACTGTGTATTCAAGTATTGATACAATACCTAACTTGGTATGTTGTTTATCAATTTAGTGCATTTTCATCAAATGACTATTATGTAGTGAGTATTATACCAAGTATGGTAAGATCTGTAAGTTGGCCATTAGAGTAAGGAGTTTTCAGTCCAGAATATTGTTGTTATTCAAATTCACCTTGCCTTGCTCAGTGTAAAATTCTTTGCATTCATCAAGATACCCTTGCATGTGATCTCCCTGGATAAAAGTCTCTGGAAGGCTTGGTGTTTGTAACTTATTTTTCTATTTCTGAGCATAGGTATTTGACAGGTTTTTCTCATAAATATATTTCATCCTTTTATAAATGAAAGCTTGAATAGGAAAATAATGCCTTATATCAGCATATCCTGACAGAACCTCTCCAAGAAGGTACATATGATAGTGATCAATAACTAGGATAAGATCTAACACTAAGAATGTTGACTTTTGTTGATTATTCTTTTCATAGTCAATACTCTGTAGAACAGGAATTAGATGAACACATAATGAGTCAAATTCTGCCCACTAAATTTACCCCCAATTTGTGCCAAGTTCAAGGTAGAATAACTATTTAATCAATTTCAGGTGTCCTGATCATAGGGAGTAGATTGTCAGTAGCATATAAACAATCACACTTACCTAAAGATAAGAGGTCACATAAAATTAAACAAATTCTTTAACTGAACTACCACACCAAGATTGATCTAAATTTTTGTATGTTTATGATTTCATAATGAAGTAAAATGGAGCAAAATCATCTTTACCATTTTATACTTTATTTTATTTTAATTTTGGTACTGGGGATTGAACTCATGACCTCACACTTGCCAGACAGGTGCTTACGCCACTGAACTATATCTGCAGCCCCCATTTGCCTTTTTAAAGGAATACTACTTGTTTTTATTTTTAATAATTTGTTATCAGTACCAGTTTGCCATCCATAATGATCACATTCATCACGGAACATGTACACCTGTACATAATATATCTTAAGTTTTCCCCGTTCCTCTTCCTTTCCTTCAAACCCTTTTTCCTCTCCCCATTGACAAAAGCTTTGTTTCTTTTTTATTCCTTACATTCTTTTTTAAATCCCTTTTCCTTTCCTTACCTTCCTCGTCCTTTGTGTGCCTTCCCATTTGATCTAGTTCATTGATTTTTAAATGATTGACATAGACACACAGTTTATATTTATTAGTATTTCCAAATAAATTAGATTATCGATAAAAGTAGAATAATACATGACTTAAACTATTAGGTTTTAGAGAAATCTATACCAAACAACTCAGGGGCATAGGATGTTTCGGAACTAAGACAAGATTGTAAACTTATCTATTCTTTAGACAGATTTTCTTATCTATTAGATGATGCTTATAATTAAGATATTACTTCTTGTCCCAAAATTTTTCTGAGAACTAATTGAATGAATCTATCACAATTAACTTGGAACTATACCAGCCATGATGTGAGCAACTAATAAATTTTAATGAATACCATTTTAGAATTATAATATTTTAATAATAATGCCAGTTTGACTACTAAAATGTCTTCAAATTTCTACTCTTACATTGGTATTTTTATATGGTGCTGAATGGACATTTTTAAAGAAAAAATATGAAAATACTATTTATGATATTTCCATTTAGCTGTAGAATGATGTCCAAGGAAGGGGCTGATTTTTTTTTCTTTTCTTTTTTTTATTTTAAAGAGAATAGAACAAAACAAAGCAAAAGAAAGCAGAATAGAGTCAAACATAGTATAGCATTTCAGAACAGAACACTGAAAGCTATACAGGTTTTCAAAACGTAACAACAGGAGATTAACAATGGTTACCCTAGTGTTTCTTGCTTTCTTCAAAATGGTTGTTCATACATTTACAAACAATAAACTTAAACAAAACAAAGTAATATAAAACCAGATAAAATAAAAGAGCATTACAGGCCTTCAAGTTGGCCAACAAGAAACCAGCAATGGCTACCATAGTGTCCCATTTTTCAAAAGAGCTGTTCCTATCTTCTCACATATTGCAATCAGATAGTAGGAAAGGGACTTAAACCAATCAAATCAAAGAATAAAAGCACCAAGGGGCTGATATTGTAAAAGAGACTCAATAAGATACTAAAGCAGAGTGGTGGGAAAAATACAATGTTAAAATGGGACAATAAAAGATTGGGCGATCCAAAAGTATCCCTGAGGTACAAAGTTGTAGAATGCAATCATAGCTTCATCTGTTTGATCCCAAAATGTGACAGCAAATGCCTTTTTGGGACTCAAAGTCTTGATGGAGAATTTCTTTCTCCATAAGTACACTTTTATAAAATTGCAGTAGACCAATGCAATAGAAGTATTTGCTACTGAATACAGCTTACTGTGATTTTGAAAAGACCATCATTTATCACCATCATTACTTTACTACTACTTTTCAGTAACAAAGCCTCCAAGAAGTTAGTGTTTGAAATTGTCAGTTTAGACATTTACATTAAAAAATATAAACGCATGTCATTCTCTTATATTTGAATCAGACTAATAAATTTTACTAAGGTTCAAAGTTTATTTACACCAGCAAATCTACAGTTTGAAGAAGTATAAAAACGTAGTTTGTTTCAGTAAAAAATCTGAAAGGTCAAGGAAAACGTAAGAGGAATAAATGCCAGAAAGCGAAAAACTCTTCATGTGAAAATGTCTTCAGCAGTGGTCTAAGAATGAGTAGAAAACAAAGGCCACTGTAAGGAAGGAAAAAGGAGGCAGCTGACCCTTTCAGAAATCTCCCATATCTACTTCTGGACTAGTGTTACATAAAAATTCCAAATCCAAGGGAAAAAATTAATCTGAATGTGCACCAACTTGCCACCCGTTTTTCCTATGTGTGCTAATGTACCAGAATGTTAAGTGGTGATATACAAAAAGCTGATCACAGAGAAAGAGTTGAAAGCGATCACCAGTGAATGAGAGTCATGAGGTGTAAACTTCTCAGAATGCTTCTGGCCTCTTCAGGAGATCTGAGAAACATAAAATAGAAAAGTTTCCTATTTTCACAAAATTAAGGGTTTAGGCAAGAGTGCTAAAATGAACAATTCTAGGAGTTCATAAAGCTCTGACCCTATGTATCCATGTAACTGAAAGAGATTTCGAACAGGTAAGATGAAGACAGGAAAAATGAGATGACATCAGTGACTCAAACCATGGCAACTGTTCTGAAATGCAGTACAAATTCCCCTGTCATTCTACAAACTGATAGTATGATGTGGAAGATGAAGTAGGAAGCATAAGTTCTTAGCTTCTTGGCCTGGTAGAGATCACGTTCTGATTTTAACATCAAAACATCACCTGAGAGAGAATCTGCTTAAGATACAGATATCTGCAAAGAAATTTGCTGTGACTAATACTGTGGTGGGAAAGTCACATATGATTATATTCTCTCAACTGGCAAGAAGATTTCCCTGCTGAGGAAGTCTTTTCGTGTGCCTATCAAGTGTTTCCTTTAAGTTTTCTTTTAGTGTTTAAAGTCTTTGGTTATTTATCTAGGGCATTGACCTACTTTGATTTTTTTCTTTTAACAGAATGAGAAGTAAGGATCTAGTTTCAATCTTGCACAAAAGGATGCAAAGTATTTCCAGCACCACTTGTTAGAGACTATTTTCTTTTGCACATATATGTCATATATATATTTAAACTTTATTTATTTATTTTTATTCGTTCGTTTGTTTTTGAGATATGATCTCGCTATATAGTATAGGCTGGCCTTAAACTCACTTATGTAATCTGGGATGCCCTTGAACTCATGGCAATCCTCCTGCCTCAGCCTCCAGAGTGCTGGGATTACAGGCATGTGCTGCTACGTCTGGTTGCACGTATATTTTTGACTCCTTTGTCCAGAATCAGATGGCTGAAAATGCAAGATTTGTTTCTTTGTGCTTTATTCTGATCCGTTTATGTATGTGTCTCATTTTAGTGACAGTACCATGCTACTTTCATTCCTATGGTTTTCTGGGATATGCGAAATTGAGTAATGTGATGCCTTTAACCTTGTGGGCTATTTATTTATTTATTTATTTATTTCTCTTAGAATTGCTTTGGTTATTTTGTGTTTCCATACGAATTTTAGGACTGTCTTTTTCTAGTTCTGTGAAGAATGTCTGATATTTTGATGAGAATTGCATTGAATATGTAAATAATTTCCTTAATTTGGCCATTTTAACAATATTATTTTTGTCAATTGATGAAGACAAGAGATCTAATTGTTCCAGATAAAATTTAAAGAATTGTACTGAATAGAATTGTTGATGGAGACCATTGCCCCATTCTGTGTTTTACAGATGATGCTTTCGGGTTTTTCCTATTTGGAATGATGATAACTAAGGATTTGTTATCTATGAACTTTACTATATTTAGGTAGCTAGAATCAACAAATGGGACATCAAATTATATCAATAAATGCTGCTAAGGATTCTAGGGGGAGGGCTTTCTACAGTGTTTATGATATAAATGCAAATTTATATAGCCAATATGTAAATCAGTATGGAGGGAATTCAGAGCTAACATTTGATCCATATACATCACTCCTTGGTATATAACTGAAAAAATTAAAGTCATATACATTGTAGCACAATTATAACATTAAGAAATGGAACCAATCTAGGTGCTAATTGAGAAACAAATAAAGAAATATATATATATATATACACAATGGAGTATTAACCAGGACTAAAGAATGAAATTTTGTCATTTGCAGGAAAATGGATGAATGTAGAGATCATGTTGAGAGAAATAAGTCAGACACAGAAATGCAAATATTGCATGTTCTCCCTAATATGAGGATTCTATTAAGAGTGACATGAAATTTCAAGGGAGACTATTGTTAGACAAGAGAATAGGAATAACAAGATGTGAATGGTTTGTAAGAATAGGGCAGATGAATATGATGAAAATATGCACACTGAACCTCACAGATCTAAAATTAGGTGGGGGGATGAATGGGGGGAACGGTGAGAGAAAATGGTCAAAATTATGTACGTGTGTGAATCTGCCACCACAAAACTCATTATTCTATTTAGCTAATTCATATTTTAAAAGATGTGAAACAAAATTAAACAAAAATTATGAACACATTTTTAAAAAGTAGATATACCTCATTCTTTTATGCAGTGTTTAGATTTTCTAAGTCAGTCTAATTCTATGATGAATTAAAAGAATTTCATTTTTATTGCTTTAGGATGTATAATCCAATGGAATCTTATAGCTATCTTTAAATTATGTCTTTTTAAAAAGGTAACTCTATGTTACCTTAATAATTACTTCCTTCAAAAGCTGTTGATAAAGTTCTGTCCTTATGAATATTTATTGCATACAATATATTTCTTATGGTTAATACATTGTGTCAACTTGAGAAGTTTAGAAGTTTAACTGAGAGACTCAGCAGGGAGCCAGGGTTCTTACTTTGTAAATATCCTCATCCTGTGCAAAGGAGGGCAAGGACATTTTGTGAGTGCCACACCCACCCTGAAGGTTTTTTTGGGGGAGTGGCCTGTGTACAATTTGACAGTAAAGAGGCTTTTTTTTTTGCTCTTTTGCTCTGGCTGCTTCCTTGAAGTGCTGTCCCTGTGCCATGCCACCGTGCCTTGGACCCAGCTGATTATGGACTGAAATCCCCAGAAACTGTGAGCTAAATAAACCTTTCCTTGCTTCACTTTGGGTGTCAGGTGTTTGTCTCAGCAACGAAGAAAAAGTAACCAAAACAGAATTTGGTACCAGTAGATTGGGGTTGTTGCTGTGACTGTACCTGACCATGTGGTTCAAGAGCCTTTGGAAATGGCTTGTGGGAAGACTTTGGAAAGGTTCAGATCTGTTGCCTGAATGCATAGAGCTGGAACAGCTTAGGCTGTTCTGTAGAGGAGATTCTGATCAGAGATTGAGAGACCAGAAGGCTGATGGAAAGCCTGCCGGTAATGACCAGGCTTGGGAAGTTTCTGCTGGGAAGGACTGCATTGGTTGTTTGACTCCAGTGGATGTATGTTATGGCTTGGCAGAAAGTCTGTCTGCATTTTGCTCATGTCCAGAGACTTTGCCTGAGACTGAGATTAAGGATGGTGGACTGATTAATCTGGCAGAAGAAATATCAAGGCAGTCGAATGTTGAGGCGGTGGCATGGCTATTGTTGGGGGCTTTTAGCCAGATTTATATCACAAATCAAGAGCACAGAGCCCAGCAGGGTGATTTGAAACGTGAGTTTGGCCAGAAAGGATGTTCCAATAAAGCCATGGACTGTAAAGATAAAGTTGAGAGCTCGATTGCTGAGGAACGGAGAA
>RJWT010002137.1:0-42601 GCA_004365215.1 Cuniculus paca
TAATTTACATTTTTGCTCCACAAGGAACATTTTTAATAACAATTCATTTGTTATACAGTAGTTATTTTGATAGAGGAGGCTAATATATTTGGAAAGTTTTAGCACACTAAGGGCTTTTGTTATTGCTAGCATAATTAAATCCTAGATTTAGTGAATGATATTATATACAAAAACACACCTCCTTACCAGTGGGAGTAATTTGCCCTACAGAAATCTGTTATAACATTTAAATGAAATTGTTAATCAGGGACTATTTACAGCTGCACCTGCTCTTATTTGTATCAGGAAACTGTGTAATCACTGTCAGTTCTTCCAGATCTAGGCAGAGGATAACCATTAATACAACAGAAGCATAATTAAAGAGAATCCCCATCTGCTGCATGATACTGGCTCTGGTAGAAAGCGAGCAACATGAGTACAGAGGATACCAAGGAGAACAAAAGGCAGCGGCTGGTTGTTCATGACAATGTTACTTATTACAAAGGAAGCCAAAGGAATGAGCCAAGAAAGTTCATTGACGAGCTGATAAGGAATAAGATTATAAAAAAAAAAGTAATGCATTAAACTATGGTGAGTTCTCTTAGGTTTACAAGACATTTTTAGAGCAGAAAAGTACTTTAGAATGAGAAAGAAAGACACACAAAAACTTCTAAAATACTTGTGAATATGTTCTTTTTCAAAAAGTTCAATGAGTTTCAAAAAGTTGATTTTGACCATTTGATGTGTATGTGATAGAGCAGCAAGTGTTTTGAGAGAAGGTATTATATTGTCCTCTGAAAATTATTCATAGAGCTTAAGCAAGTAATTGCTCCTCTTTAAAAGTCCCACAATTTAAAAAGTCACCTTTGGTGGGTGATTGTGTTTATGGAAGTTGGATTCACCCATTCATTATAGAGAACATAGGTCTTAGTGCTGTGAAGTGCAAAAATATGCACGTTTTCTAAGCACTCACCTCAAAGTATTTCAGACTATTAATGTACTCTGAGTTTAACTTTCACTTACATTCTATAAAAAGAGGTATGAACGAATCAAGAAATGAAGGTTAGCATTATTGCATGCATTACTTTTTCACAATATATTCACTTTTATTGCATTATTTTTATTTTTATAATCATTTTATTTACAATAAATTTTACTCTTATTTTTATTGGTACATGATTTACAAAACAATTGCACACCTTTGTGGGAGGTTAGTATGTGTAGATAACACATCTGAATTTTTTCTTCATTCTCTTCTCTCCTTTATCTGTTGATCCCATTCACTTTTACAAAAAATCTCTCTTTATTTTATGACTTTTATTTTTCTCTTCATTTATACTTTTGGGTTTCTCATATAAGAGAAATCATGAAATATTTAAGCTTGTGTCTAATTTATTTTACTAAACATAAATTTACTCATTTATCGAGTTTTTTTCTTCTTTCTCTCTCTCTCTCTCTCTGTCTCCCCCCCTCCCTCTCTATTTACCTGGGAATTGAACTCAGGACCTTGTGCTTGCCAGGCAGACACCAGACCATTCAGCTATACCCTGGTCCTGAGTTTACTGTTTTTCTCCATTAAAACATATGCTCCCATTTATATAATGAGGTATCTTTTTCCTTACTAATAGCTGAATGGATTAAGAATACTTGGGTGAGGTACTCACTGCCTTTAATTTTAAAAAAGGTCTTGATCTTAAAAATACCAAAGAAACAAATGCCCATGTAATTCTTTGACTTTTTGAGATAGAAAGTAGCTGTATCTATTTTTATGTTATAAAACACTGAAACGATACATGCATTTCTGTGGCAAAGAATATGTACAATATATGTTGAACAATACATGATCAAATGAGCCATGAAAGAAAAAATGTAAAAAGAAACACAAAGGAAGATGCACCTTGGAAATGTTCTTTAATTCCTGTATTTACCAATTCAATTTATATGATTGCAGAAGGTGATCTATCATATATATAAAATCAAATTATTTATGTAGTGATAAATACAGGTAGGTCTTGGTAAGGATGAATTAACCTGAACAGTTCTGGCTTGAATACTGCCATTTCAAGAGGAGTATGAGGAGGTTAAGAGGGACTGAGGTGAGGGAAGGAGGATGAGAAAAAAGGAAGCAAGCAGCAAGATAGTTGTGTTACTAATTTATCTTAGTACACTGAAATAAACATTTGTGTAGTATTGTTTGGAGGTTTTTTATGCCCATATCTTGAATACTGAGTAACTACTTAGAAGATAACAGTATGCAGTGTATTAATTATTGTTATTCCTCCATTATTTTGTTGTGAAATTTTGTTTTATTTTTCCATAAAATTAAAAATTAAAAAAAATACATCATGCACAGGTACAAATTCCCTATAATGAATGTTATCATTATGTACATCTAAAATGTGCCAATCAAAAAAATCCAAAAAATTAATTCTTATAGAGGAAATAGTTCTATAAATGAAGAGAAGCAGAAATATAAGCATGAGATTTATTTTGGTAGAATTTAAATTTTAGTATTAAAAATCATGTGTCTACAATTAGAAGGACAAAATAACAATGATGAGCAAATAAAAATGTGTTATTAATAAATTTACTGCAATAACACTGGGAAGTAAAATTAAAAATCCAAGTTAAAATGAGCAAGCAAAGCAAAAAATGTTACCTTAAGCTCAAATTTCATAATTGTTTTCTGTGAAAATGAAACGTAAATTTTGTTACTACATATTTTACATTCTTAAAGTTTGAAAATCAATGGTTTCATTAAAATGTAAATCACTAGTAAAAAGGTTCACTTATTATTTAATCAGTTTGCTTAAAACCTAATTTCTTATCTTACTTTAATTTTCTTAAGAGCATCAATAACACATCTGATTATTTTTACATAGGAATTTCTTTTGATGAAGCATAGTAAAGCGCAACAAAACACAAGATATCTATGATCATTAATTTTTTAATATCTAATTTACAAAGATAAATTTAATGATATATAAAAATGATTAATTTTTAGCTATTTACAAACTTAAATCATTAAAAATAATGATATGTTTTAGAATAAAACTATAAATGGAAACTGCTCAAATGAGCAAATATAAAAGCATAATTATAAATACATATTAACTGGAAAAATATTTAGCCATAAAAATGAAATCATTTTATTTTCAAGAAAATAGATGAATCTAGAGATCATTGTTACATGAAATAGGCCATGCACAGAAATATAAGTACCCCATGATCTCACACACACGTGGAATCTAATCGATCTGACTGCAAATTAGTTGAGAATAGAATAGTGTGGTTCAGAGGTTGGGGAGTTTAAGGAGGAGAGATAGGAAATGTTGACCAAGGTTCCCTAAATTACATTTAGATAAGGTAAGAAGTTATGGTGTACTATATAACACAGTAGAGTGACTAGAGATAAAAATAATATACTATACATCTCAAAGTTAGAGGAAAAGGTTTTAAATGTTTTCTCATAAAAGAAATGATACGTGTTTGAGAAGATGAAAATAAAATTTAATTTTATTCCAACATTGCAAAATGTGTACTTGCATTGAAACATATAATACCCTTGGTAATACATACATGTTTTGATTTTATGCCAGTTAAAATACGTTTGGCCATAACCTTCAGTTTTCTGGCTTCACTGTGTGTGCTATCTTAGAAACAGAAAAAAGAAAAAAGTTTGAGACCATTATCAAAAGGACATTTACTCTGCTTGGTTCTCTTCTAAACAAGACCACAGGTTTTTAGTATAATTCAGAGCTAACTATAAAACTTTTAAATGAGGGCAGGTAAGTGGAACTCCTAGACTATTACCACCATCTTTGTTTAAATGTTTCAGGCACAGTATTATCAACAATTAAGTAGAGAGAAGTACTGTATTGGGGGAAGATTCACTTGGATTGAGTAAACTAGTTGCTCCGTATTACATGTGAAAATAAATATTCTTCTAATGGTAAATTGAACAATGCATATCAGTTGATTGAATATCCTAATCAGTTAAAATGACTAACTTCTATTCCTTAATAATATCATTTTCAGTTTTTTAGAAAGTCTATCACCATAGACAAGCATATAGTGAGGTACTGATTAAACATTTGTTCCTCCAATATAGATAATGCTGAAAACATTATTAAAAATGGAATTTAGCATTAACATGTTAAATAGGGAATAATTGTGATTACCAAATGAAAATCAAGTACTAAAAAACATAACCGTAAGTAATAGTTCCTGATCAATTTAAGAAAATTATCTATTATAATAGTCAGAGTATAGCTCCAGAATGTAATTCTTAACACTTGAGAGTCTTGTGAAAATTCTGACCCAATCATGACCTTATAAAATAACACACACGTGCATATATTGAAAGTTTTACTTCAGTTTCAAGAAGACCTTTTTCCTATTTTCCAGTATCTACTATACATTTTGGTCCTTATTTACCCTTTCAGTTTCTCACACCACAGTAACAATGTGATATTTAAACATGTGTGTCTTATTTATTTCACATAAGAGTATGGACAATTTTTCTTTTCCCTTCCTTCCTTTCCCCTTCCTAGTTCCCCTTTCTATTGAACAATTTCTGCTTATTTCACAATACCTTTTACACACATTGGTCCTTATTTAAACACTTAGTATTTCATACCAGAGAAATGATGCAATATTTAATGTGTGTCAAATTTATTTCACTTAAGAGAATGGTCTCAAAATGCATTCATTTACCTAGAAATGTCTCAAATTTATTCTTATTTAGAGCTGAGTAATACTCCATTGTATAAAAAAAAAGCTTTTCTAATCTATTCTTAAGTTGTTGGGCATTTGGACTGTTTCCAAAATTTAGCTATTTTAAACTGTGCTGCTATAAATATAGGTGCACATATATCTCTGTAGTATGATGAATGCATATACATCTCTGTGGTATGATGCTTTTAATTCTTCTGGGAAGATACCCAGAAGGGGAATAACGGGGTCAAATGGGACCTTTAATTCTAGTCTTTTGAGAACTCTCTACATTGGTTTCCATAGTGGTTGTACCAGTCTACACTCCCACCAACAGTGGAAAATTGTACCTTTTTCCCCATAACCCCTCCAGCATTTGCTATTGGTTGGTTTCTTGGTAGTAGCCATTCTGGAGGGGGACAAGAGATGAAAGAGGAGAAAAGAAAGGAAAGGAAAAGAAAAAAGAATAGCAGGAATAAAATAGAAACAAAACTTTTGTAAATAAAGAGGGGACGGAAGGTTGAAGAGAGGACAGGGTATCGGGGGAAAAGAAGAGCCAAGATATGTCATGTACAGGTACGAACTCCCTCTGATGAATATGATCATCATGCATATCTAAAATACACTAAAATTTAATTGAAGTAAAAATAATTAAAAAATAAAACAGCTGGGCCTGGTGGCACACACCTGTAATCCCAGCACTTGGGAGGCTGAGGCAGGAGGATCGTTGCAAGTTCGAGACCAGCATGGGCTACAAAGTGAGCTCAAGGCCAGCCTGAATGGCATAGTGAGACCCTGTCTCAAAAAGACAAGGGCTGGGGATCTAGCTCAGTGGCCTAAGCATCTGCCTGGCAAGCATGAGGTCATAAATTCAATCCCTGGTGCCGCAAAAGAAATAAAAAAAATAAAACAAAAGATTTTCTTTAGGGTCCCAGTTTAACCTCCTACTCTAGGTAAAACTAGGCAGGATATCATGTTAACTAGTGGGATTCTTCATCCAATCTTGGATAGCTTTGATCCTTACACACATTCTTTGAGGTTTACTAGGAAAACACAAGCACTGAATTTCTGATACAATGTTTTCATAGAGTTTTTTGGCTTTTTTACATCTGTTCAAATGACTAAGAGAAATTTTATGCTATCATGTAGTTCTATTTCTTTGCTTTCTTAGTGATACAGTAATTGATTTATTTTAGTTTTAAGTCACAATGATAACCAAAGTAAGTAAGTGTCATTGCATCATGATTTCAGATTAGTATTTGTTTCTGCTTCAGAGACCACGTATACAGTAATTTCTAAAGGTGTTCCAAATAATCAAGAACCTCAAGGCACATAGCATTGTCAACACTGATTATGCAGTTAACTTCATAGTAAATTTGCAAATTTTCAGTTAATGACAACTATATTATGACCATTTCCCAATGAAAAATAAATCGAAGATGCCTTTGCTAACAAAATACAGCACGAATTCATGGATTGCAGTATATGGGGAAATTTTGCCTTAAAATTAATTAAGTTTGATATAAAGAAATATATGTGGAAGACAAATGAAAGCCTAAGGGATATTAAGCACAATCAAGGAAAAAAAGAGAACCTTCCTAACATTTATTACTTTGGTCTTATTGGCAAGAATATCTCAAAGGTTCTATTTTAACTTGGACTTTTGTTTGTTGCCTGTGAAGGTATGAACAACTATTTTGAAGAAAACAAGAGACACCATAATAGTCAGTGACTGATTCCCTGTTGTCTTGTTTTGACGTCCTATATTGCTTGCATTGTTTTGTTCTGATCTGCTTTGTTTTGTTCTACTCTGCTTTGTTTTGTTTTGTTCTGTTTTATTCTCTTTAAAATAAAAAAAAAACTAGGACTTTATTAAACAACAGCAAAATAAATTGTCCTTTTGTTCTATTATTTCAAGAGTGGTTCTTGAAGTGTCAATTTTCCTCTAGTATACCCAGGGAATCTGTTTCTCTGGAATGTTTTACATGTTCAGATTTGTTAAAATTAATGATAACTGCAAATTGATTAACTATCATTCTGGAGTCAACTTTATTCTGCACCCATGATAAATGTCCTGATCAGTCACCCTGGGCTTGTCACCTGCTAGTCTTAGTAAGTATAGGTCTTTGGGTCTTCAGAAAGGAAAATCTAATTCTAGAACTCAACACACTATGGTAGTCATTGATTCGTCTGACTGCAGCATGCCCTGATGGATTTTCATTTCCACTGGGGACAAAGATGGTGTCTTTTTTAATCTGTATTGAATACTGCAGCCTCTAGGAGTGGCATCCTCAATAAATATGAGTTGAATAAAGGAATAGACTTATGGTCATTTGATGCATAATTTCTTACGAAGTCATAGTTATTTTAATAAAAGACCTCAGACTGATTCATCTAACTTGTTTTTTCATTTCTAAAACTCAAATTTAAGAAGAATGCTAAGTTAGCATGTCTTTTCTCTGTACCTCCAAGAAAAATATTTTTTACTAATTTGATTCTTTAAAAATTGACTCAAATTTATTTTCAAAATGTGGTATTTGATGTAAAAAGAAATAAAACTAACTTCAGAAAAGTTACCTTTCAGGAGTCCCTTATTATGCATGTTAACTTGAACCAGTACAAGAAGACAAAACGGCAGAATCTTACAATGTGTTGGAAAACATATTTCTTGTTTTGCCTTAAAAACAAAACAAAATTTAAAAAACTTGCTAATGCACAAGGAAAACTGATATCCTCAGAGAGTTTTAGAAAAGGAAACAGGTTCATTATTTGGTTTAGGTAATAGTGGCAAATAACTAGACATATTTTATAATGGTAATGAAGATACTAATGATGTTTAGCCATTGGTGTATATTTTTCACTGCTTACAAAGAGTTCTTTATAGCAATAACTTGGGACCATAAAGAAACCCTCAAAAGAATGTACCATTTATTATATTTACATTTATTATATTGCCATCTATTATATTTATTTACATTTATTGTATTTACTTATTATATTATATTTATAACATATCTGCAACA
Organism: Cuniculus paca; assembly: GCA_004365215.1. Taxonomy (NCBI): domain Eukaryota; kingdom Metazoa; phylum Chordata; class Mammalia; order Rodentia; family Cuniculidae; genus Cuniculus; species Cuniculus paca. The sequence continues at coordinate 7,716 of RJWT010002137.1, forward strand.
CAGTAGGGCAAACATGTAACACAGTAGGGCAAATAAACATCTTTAGCAGTATTTCAAAGACTTTGTCTGAGATGTCCAAAAGTGTCATGTAAGATAGTGCTTATAACATTCGTCAGGGGAGAACGGAGTACAATGGAAACTAAATGTCCTCACCAGGAAACTAAATCTAGTCATACCTTGGTACTGGACTGCTTTGAAACTTGTATAAATTGATCCTGGTTGAATTCTGATGTGAAAATGTTGACCCTGTATTCTTCGTCGGTTTGGTACTTGACCTATAGCTCAAATTGTCTGTCAATTGTCTTGTGATTTACTACCCTTTTCAGCCAAAATAATTTGCTTAATACTTATTTTTGTGAGTACCTGTTGCACCTTCCTGAACCAATAAAGGATGAGTATCAAGCTATTACTTCAAATGAAATGTGATGTATCATTGAATGGCACCTGATGTGGAAATCAGATTTAATAATCTCTCTCTCTCTCTGTATATATGGCTACATGAGTAAATATCTTGGTTAGTTAAAAGGGAAAAGTTAAAATAAAAAACCAGTGTGAAATCTGTGAGTCAAATATTTTCACTTCTTTTCTGGAGTGATTAGTTTAGACAAGAAAGGTATATTCCCCATGCAAAACCAAATTTATATAGCTTTCAAAGATTTGGTGCAAGTAAATCTAAAACCATAAATTAAATCCATTGGCATGTTAAACTACAGAGATTATGAGACTGAAAGGGCGTTAGAAATAATAACACAAGACAAAGGCTTTGCCCAATCAATAAAGAAAATGTCCTATAAACTAAAGAGCATGTATAACCAAAACTAAAAATTAAAATAAAAAGTAAAACCTTTCAATATTCTTCTTGTGCTAATCCCATAGCAGAGGAATTTTATAAGACATGAGCTATTTTAATTCTCCAATAGTTTATATGAAAATGCATAGTGGTCTTATACAAATAGTTGATTCGTACACTTCCGGTTTGCTTTTTTTCAGATTATAGAAAATTGCATTTTCCTAAAAGCTTAATGCTTTCATTGTATGAGTTGACATTGTATCGTATTTGTAGAAGTGAATCAGACATTTAACATTCCCTTAATCTAAAACTTCTCTAAACTGTGTGATTTAATTAACAGATAATTAAATACCAAATATGAGAACTTAAGGGACTAACACATTGAAGCTGTATCAGGATAAAAGATGTTTACATGTAATGCAGAGATTCTCCCGGCTGAAAGAGGCTGGGAATTGCAAGCTAGGCAGAGAACCAGCTGATAACAAGCTGTTCATTAAAGCATTAGCCTCCCTGAGCTTAAAGATGTCAAAGCTTTTCTTCTCACACACCCAGAGAAAAATAATTGCCGAGAAAAAAGAATGTTTTGAATCTATAATAAGAGACAAAAAGCTACAAGCTATTAGATTCCAAATTTTTTTCTAGAAATACTAATTTCCAACAGTCTTTTTAGGGGTGGCCTTTTATTTCCAAGATTTATCATTAAGACCTAGTCTTTATTCAATTGCTCCTCTAATCTTCTGCCTTTTCTCTTTTGTATTGTTAATTTTACCTTTTGGATTGTCCTTTTGTCCTACTTTATCTTGTACATTACGTTTTTCTCCTAACATCAGCAATAAAGGTAATATATCTTGGATTATGATTTTAAAGTCTAGAATTTAAAGAACAAAACAAGTTTCCCTAAGTAGTGATAATACAAAATAATTTGGAAATTTAATGCTATAAAGTAAAAAGAAAAAAATTCATAGATGTTTGCTGGAAATGTGTTCATTGTAATGTTACAATGACGATGGAGAAATGAAGACCTACACGATTTAGAAGGCTTTCTAGTGTTCAAACAATATATAAAGGTGTTCCTTCTCCTACAAGAATGAAATATGATACTACTTGGTTCTTAGCACCTAATAAACTTAATAAAATTTGTTCAAATTTCAAATTATTAATGAAGACCCTTAAAAAGTACAACACAGTTCTTAACATATTGATCCCTCTAACTGATTTTAGCAAACCGAAATATATATATATATTTTTTTCTGGCTTTGAATTTCTTATAGCTTAACATCAACTTAAAATTTGGAATTTAATTAACCATGTTAAATGAAGCATCAGTGAATAATGAAAAAATATTGTAGTTACAAATTTTACTAAAGCTTCATTGCATCGGTAAACTAAACATAATTTCTAATTATAATGCAAAGCCTAGAATTATAGAAATTTGGCACTAGACAAAATGTTCTTCCAGAAAAGTTGTTGATTACTGAGCTAACTTATTGTTTACAAATTTCATATTTTCATTCAATTTATATATGTACATAAATATATGTATATACACACAGTTATATTTAGGCATATATTATATGCCATATATATATACCATATATATATATGGTTTTTACTGTATGACATACTGTATTCTGGTCCCTCCCAGACAAACCAGAGCTTCAGAAATCTGCTTTAAACCAGCATTCACTACTCACAAAGATTAAGACAATAGAGACATATTAGGTGTCACACACACAGCTGATCCTGTACTTGAAGAAAATGAGACATAATGAAAGATTGCATCACACATTCTAGACATGGGAGTCCTGTGATAAATATAAATGTGTTTATCCTTCAACATTATGAAATAGAAAAGTAATGAGAACAGATCAAATATTGGGGCAAGCCTAAAAATCTTGAACAGTGAATTTTCAACCCAAATAGCACTTGAGTCTATGAGAAATGAAATTAAGTAGAATAACAGAGTATGATTCAAAATTAGGAAATTAAATAGAGAAAAATGCGGTGAGAATCACCTAAAGTCTTTGCACTTAATCTTTTACAAATATAAATAGAGGTGACACCCTTCCACTTTTGAATCAAGTGACACTAAAAGAGTATTAAATTTTGGGCCTAGGATTTTGCTCAGCACCTTAAGCACTTGCCTGGAAAGTGCAAGGTCATGAGTTCAATCTCTGGTACCAAAAAAAAAAGAATATTAACTTTTGATAGCATATATATATGTAAATGTATATGTAAATAAATGTACATATATATAATTTCTACTATTTTGACTATTCTTTGGTCAAAGAAATATATTTAGATATTTACAAATTTGTCAGCTGTGGCTAGCAATTTCTTATGTCAAATATAAATCTAACGTTCATATTCTTTCATTGTCATCTATCACAGAACATTGGCACAAACCAAATGTACGCTAATAGTTTATAATCCAAGCCTTGCAATATACTCCCAGGGTGTCCCTGAACCTGTCCTTTGGTTTCCCTTAGCCTAAATTTCTTTTCTGCAAACAGTAGTGATAACATTCATAGTAGTTTTACTGTGAGAAATAAATTTGTGCACACACAAACATATACAAATACCTGATCTATGTGATAAGTTGAAACAATTTTTAACAGTGTCATTGCTTAAATAAAACTCATTCTTAATAAATTTCCTGGTGATCATTATCAACCTCTTATTTATGTATATATGTATATATATACATAATTAAGAAAATGTCTAATGTTTAAGCTATATCTTCAATTAACTATAATATACATAGCAATACTCTGAATGTTAACATTTTAGTTGATAATACGTGTGAAATCTAGTTGATACTTATACAACTGGCATTTCTTTTTAATAATACTCATTACCAACAAGTGGTGAAGAAAAGCTTTCAGTAATAGTAAGAGGATTGAAAAATTTTTAAATAATTATTGAGCCAATGGCATGGAAGACTTGTATATCAGTGAAAGGAGAGATGTAAAAAGGTGCACATAAACATGAAGCTAATTCCTTTATTTTACATATTTTAATTTGATTGGATAATATTTTAATGAAAGAATTTTGGGACACAAATGTTGTAAAAGAACATCACAGCAGAGTTGGGCATGGTTGCGCACGCCTGTAATCCCAGCACTCAGGAGGCTGAGGCAGAAGAATTGTTGTGAGTTTGAGACCAGCCTGGTCTACAAAGTGAGTTCAAGGCCAGCCTGAACGGCATAGCAAGACCCTGTCTCAAAAAGACAAAAACAAACAAACAAACAGAAAAACACAGAACACAGAGGTATAAGTTTTTCAGGACAAGTATGGATCTTGTGGCAAGAGAAAAGAACACCAAGAAACTGAATCTGAATTAAATGTTATAGCAATACATATTAGGAAGATAATTGTATTGTAAGATTATTATTATGTCAAAATTTTTGTAGCATTTCAACATTTAATTCATTTTTCTACCATAATAAACTATTTGGGAAGAACTCACACAAAATTATAAACATGAGCAATATTATATTCACAAAAATCTCTCCTCTAGGTAGTGGAAATATAGCTATTAAAATTCATAAATTTTCCCCAATAACATTTTTTTAAAATTTTTATGCACATATCTACAGTAAAGCTTTAAGTCTGCTTCAGTGAATTCTCTTATCCTTAGCACTTATTCCTAAACTGATGCACGCAGAGGGAGAGGAATACCACTGAGGTGCTTTCTTTGCTCAACTTTCAACTTGCAAGCCCTTGGAGCTGCCTGGTAACACTACTGTAGGAACATGTCAGTGAATTCTCCTACTCTTCAGGACAACTAATCCACACATTCTCTTTGCTTCTCCAACTTCCTCTTCGTTATTTATATTCAGTTAATCATCTTGTTTCTTAATCCTCTGAATAAAACAAGCAAAGCATCAATAAATTCTTTGTCTTTACTGGCTTACTGGCGACCTTTCTCAGTGCTGTATACTCTGCCTCCTTAACTATCCACACCTTGACCTGCCCTTCTCCAAATGAGCTCCCTTAGTGACGCACCAGATAACACCCATTCCCATGTGCTCCTTCACTCAGCTTCTCAATGAAACCCACTTTTCTTTCTTTACCAGTTTCTTTCTCATTACTTGATCATTCTCATCAATTCAAAACTATGTGGAAATATCTCCCATCTTCAAAACAAAGAAATAAACTGCCCTTCATCCAACTCTTCCTCTAGTTCCTGCTTATGTCCTCTTCTTTATTTTTATTTTGTTTTCGACACAGAAAGACACATTTGTGGGGAACACTATGCTATTTGAACACTATTCCCTGTGAAATAATCAGATAGGAATGTTTAGCATATGCATCTCTTCAAACACTTATCATTTCTGCCTGGGTGGGAACTTCCTAAATGTTTTCTTGAGTTACTTTGAAATACTCAGTGCAATATGATTAATCACAATCAAGCTCCTATGCAACAGAACAGCAGATATTTTCATCTGAACTAACTGTAACATAGTACCAGTCGGTCAATGTCTCTCATCTTTCCCTTCCCCTCCTCAGTCTGCTAACCGCTGCACTTGTCTCTATATAACAATGAGATCATGTAGTACCTGTCTTTCTGTGTCTAATTATCTTATTCCTTGTAATGCCTTCCAGATTTATCATATTTTCATAAACGACAGTACTTTTTGAGTGAATGAATAGTGCTACATTGTGTTTGCATACCATATTTTCTTTATTCACACAGTGATAGACATGAATGTTGCTTCAATGTTAAAGCTATTGTTAATAGTGCTGCAGCAAATAGCAGTGGAGTGTAGCTATCTCACAACACACAGGTTTTACTATTTCTGCACCTACAGCCATGTGGTGGCTAAGTCATATGGTAGTTTTTAAGTTTTTGAGGAACTTTTATATTGTTTTCCATGCATTCTTTTCTTCATTGGTCTTTTTTCTGCTGAAGTCCTTTTTTTATCCTCTTCCTCACATATAATTCTCTGCTCAAGCACTTTGACATATGAGTGGTTTCTCTTCTATCTAATCCAAAGAATCATTTTAAACACTCTGCCTGCCAAGATAGCTGACCATTTCTTCACAACACCTAATGCTACTCTATATATTTCATGGAAGCTCCTTAAGGGCCAAAACTCTTTTCTAGTCTCATGTATGGTAGATAAGATAGGTTGCGTAAGTATATAGTCCTCCTTGCAGCTATAAACTCATAGATATTTCTGAAAACTTCGTGGACAGCAACTGGGAAACAGTGTTCCCTGGAATATTACTCTTCACTTGTTTATACAAAATGGCTTTGGAGGCTGTGGCTTCTTAGCAACACTAACTTTGACTGCTAAGCCACCTAAAGCAATGTGGGTTTTTAGTTATTAGTTTGAATGCTGGGAATGAAAGAGAAGTTGGTGAATCATAGTAGTTACAGCAAACTGTTAATTTTTAGTAAGTAACTCATTAGACTTTGTCATGGTGGCTCAGAAGTTCAGTAATCAGAAATCTTCTGTCTAAATATTCTGAAGCAGTGAGATCTCGGATAGTTAAAGTAATGCATTGATTACTGGGCATCATTAGCAAAGCAGCTCCCTCCCGCCTCACACTCCCATCATGATGTGCAGTTTCAGGGCTAGCCTGAAACAGTGAAAGCAGCCGACCATGGAGTGAAGCCTCAAACCAAGAGTCAAAATAAACCTTCTTCCTCCAAATGGATTGTCTCAGGCATTTGCTCGCAGTGATGGAAAGCTGACTGATACAACCAGTCTCATTTAGATTTTGAAGCCTCCTAAGGAGGAGCTGCTGTGGGCCACATGTCAGATGAAGACACATTCTTTTGGGATGGGATTTTGATCTGTGGGTTTCCACTCTGACCTGGGGATTCAGTGCCTGCAAGTCGGGGACTTCTGAAGCATGGGGCAGGGAATTTGTAACACTTGTGCACACAATCGAAGTGGAGTGGCAGCCCTATCTAATCATGAGGGCATCTAGACTGCTGTCTCTTGCCATCCATCTCCTGCTGAGCCACAGGACACCTGGCTCACTGCTCAGCACCCCTTAAAGCTCAGATCTGCTGAAGGGCTCAGACCTGGGCCAGGCCTCTTGAAGGACTTTCTCCTGGCACTTCTCTAAAAGAGAAAATGTCATTGTGGAAAGAACACACTCCATGCAAGATACAGTCAGGGACCACAGCAACACAATCGAGTGACTCCTTAGCCACTCTGGGACCATACACACACCTCTTCCTGCCTGCCAACACATCTAGACATGTCCCTCATTGCTGTTGGGGCTCCAGAGAAGAACAAAGAGAAGCCTGCAGCACCTAAGGGACAAGTGACAATGGAAAACAGGTGATGACAGTGTCAGAGAGGAGTCTGCATTTGTGCTCTGAGGCACCTCAGAGCTTTGTCCCTTTCAAAGGCACTTTCAGTCTTTTTTTGCTGGGGTGACCTTCCTAGGACTCTGACATAAGTTACTTTCCTGCCCTAACTCCCACGACTAGGTTATCATCACCCACCTCTCAAACAAGTGCAGGAAGGATGAGAAGCAACAAAAGAGTGTTCATTTAAGAATCATCTCCACTATCCCAGAAATATTGGGGAAATGCCAGAGAACAGGGCAGGGGGAATGTGCCAACACCTTCTGGACCCAGACGGTTCTTGGTACCTTTCTGACTGAAATCCCACTGCATTACTTTTTTTAAAAATTTTTTTAAAAATTTTTTTATTTTAAAGATAATAAAACCCAAGAAAACAAAACAGAATAAATCCAGTCAAAACACAGCAGTGAAATTGGTACAGAACATCAAAGCAGGACAATAGGAAAACAACAATGGCTACCAAAATTCATCTTGTTATCTTTACAGTAGTTCCCCATTCCATCAGACATAGCAAAATCAGACCGAAACAAAACAGAATAAAACCAATCAAAACAGAAATTGAGTAAAGCAAAAAAAAAATTTAATAAGAACAAAACAAAACAGTGAGAACAATATTAGACTTCAAAAACAAGGCAGAAAAAACCCCCCATATTTGCCCTATTGCATACTGTTATCCTCCCTATAGATGCCCAGACTGCTGGCCACAGACCTCTAAATTCAACCAAGCACTACAAGTCTTCAGTTGGTTTTTGTACTGCAATACTTTTACACTGAACAGGGGCCTCTGGGCTGGGAAAGCTGGGCACACTGCAGCCTCCATATGCTGCCCAGTTTCTGCCTAAAGTTATTTAAATCCATGCTTCTGGTCTCTTACTGCCAAGGAGTCTGTGTCAGGTACGGATGTGTTCTCCTGGATCTCCTCTTAAAATGCAGGAGATGTGAAATGAATGCTTACTTTGAAACAACGGACATTATTTTTGGCTGTGGTCAACATTTCCCTCCTCTGCAATAGATCTTAGTCACAGGGAGAATGAGGGCAGTGCAGGAGGGAGAGGAGCTGAGGGGGCAGGATCTGTGCGGTGGCGATGGCACCACATCCTGGATGATGAAGCCGGCCCCTAGCTGCATGGTGCCCCAACATCGAGAATGTGGCCATTTGATTGTCCACTTTCCTTAGACTCAGAGGTACATTAATCTTCAGGGGGTCAGACCCCATCAATGCCATGATCTTATGAGTGTGGTCTTCATGCAGTTGGGGAGGGTTCAGGAGGAAGACTAGGAAAAAGTTCACCCTGGCACAGCCTTGGGTGCCAAGAGACCTGCTGTGTAGTCAGTTGTATTCTGAAGTTTGAAACCATTCCAACTGGAGTTAGGTGATGTATCATTATAGTTTTCTGGGTGGCCATTGAAACATAAATACCTAGCTTCCTTTCCTCGTATTGTAACACACAAAGGGAAGCTAGTCTATTGTGATTGTGACCATTTATTGATTTAATAAATGAAAGCATGGCAAAGGCACATGAATGCTCTTGCTGCATGGTAGTTATTACTTATATATTTCCATTCTTTTCAACTACTATTATATCAGTGGGATGGGACAACTGACAAGATACGATATAGTTAAGGAACAATGAAAGGTTACATGTTGTAATTAAGGTGGAAAAATTGACTAAGGAAAACTGATTTGCATTTCCATATTAGATTCATACATAATTTGTACTTTTTATACTCTTTTTTAGGTCCACAATTAACAGAGTATGCCTTGTGTTTCTGGTTGCAGGCATATTTAGCAACTAATTGTGGGCTTAATGGATGAGAATTAACTTTTCCAACTTAATTAATTTCAACATTTAACCATCTATATAAAAAGCATTCATTTCATATTCTGTGGAGATAACACTTATAAAGATAAAATTAGTTACCTTAAAACGTTATAGAAGCTAAATCACTTGAAGTTGGTGTATGGATAATATATGCTGCTGATTAGAAATAGATCAATATGCTTTTGAGCAAGTTACTTTTGATAGTGGCAAAATATTTGTAATAGGTGACAACAGCACAAAAAAGAAGAGGATATAATTCAAATTTTATTATTCTGCATTATTAAGCACAGTTTGGTTTCAATATTTAGTCTTAGATTCTGTTGAATTACAGAAATTAACCACAATTTAGAATTTAAAAATTAGCTCAAGATTTATAAAATTTGTGGGTATCAAATTTATTTTCTTGGAAACTTTTATAGCAGGCTATTGTTTAAGCAATTAGGCTCACAAATAAAAGAATTTGAGCATCTTACATGTGAAAATATAAAGTATTATATAGATCATATATGTTTACATACACTTATTAGAGTCATATACTCTGACCTTTTGTCCCATTAATAAAAGCAACAACTTCATCTCTTCAATTATATTAAAGAAAATCAATATATTGTTTTAAAAAGTAAAATGTTTATGAATACTTGGGTTTCAGATGTTACATAATTAATTGATAAAATAGCATGTGTTCTGTTCAGTTCTGGGGTGCACTTTCCAAGATGGTCTGATAGGGCTCAGTGTATCAAGAATCACATAATCCACCCTCAGAATAATCAACATAAATAGCAATAACTGTTATTTAAATGCTTATTGTTGTAGGTTAACTTATAGGACACAACTCTCCAAATAAGAGAAAACAGAAGGAACACATAGGAGAAAAAACAACCAAAACTAAACAAAACAAAAGAAAACCTCACACAGGATTGGTTTAAATGGCTAAACTACTTTATATAGGTATAATTTCTATATTTATAAAACCAATAGTTTTTTAGTGCATCAGATTTCTATTCCATAGATATTCTATGCAAAAGTTATAACTGCTTAACTATTTTCAAAATAGTAGGTGTTGATATTTTCTTGAAATGGTCTGCTTTGTGATTTGCAGTATAACTGTCTTTTAATTGAAAAATACTGTGGACAAAGTTAACTTAAAATCTAATATAAGTTAATTAAAACTTAATTGAATTTAATATTATATTTAAATTATTATAGAAAGCTACATCTAAATTATTGTACAGAAACTTTGTAGAAATTTAAACTCTAGGTTTTGACAATATAACATACACTTTTCTATGTTCTTCCAGTTGTTTCCTAAGATTCTAGATTTTGTTGGTAATTGCAGCAAATATATTTGTGTTTGATCCACTTAGTACTATGACAGACTTTATAACTATTTTCCAATCACCTAATTTTAAGGACTTTATACTATTGTTAAATCTGTTTTTAATCAGAGATAAAATTGAAGTTAAATCTTGCAACAACAAAGGTTACTTGTAATTTATGTTGTCTCAGCCAGCTGGGCAGTAGAAAAAGAGACCCTGTGTGTATGCTCCAAGCCTCCTCAGATAGACCCCTTTGGTTCCTGCAGATTCATTCTCACCATTGTTTCTTTACCTTGTTACCAACTGAGTGTTTTACTAAAGGTGAAAGTTTTAGAAATGTTCCTATGATTTGAAAAAAGAAAACCTAAAAGAAGAAACAATTTTTCTTTACATTTATTTGTAGATGAAACAATCAAAGAAAGATACTTGTGAATTACCTCACCTTTCCATCTATAACAGGAACTGGCTGAAGCACCTCTTGTCTGTAATGCAGTTAGACTATTAAACAGTAATTAAGACTCAAAACTGAAAATTTAGAGATTGGTTTTCTTTTTCTTTCTACTCATTCTGAGAAATTTTAATTTTATTTACAAATTGCAAAACTACTCCTAAAAATTTTTATATGGCTTACTTATCATTTCTTCTAACCATTGACTATATATAGAGTCCACCAAGAAATGCATACACACTTCAGCTGCTTGCCATACTAATAAACTTCTGGAAGCTCATGGCCACCACTTTGAGTGCTTCTTGTAATTGTAGTGTCCAAAGGCAATCTGCATTAATCTCATGATATCTCAATAAATTTAGTATTAAAATATACATACTAATTTTTTTTCTTTATGTATACTTTTTTTTCAGGTGGACTTTGTGTGACAAATCATCAACCAATAATTAAAAGAAAAAAATTGACCAAATGACAAAATTAACTTTGATGATTAATCTTGTAAACTTTTTTGTATAATAATTTTTTATTTTAAAGAAAAAGAAAACAGAAGAAAAAATAAAATAAATGAAAGAAACATACAACAACAACAAAACCCCAAAACAATAGCAATTAGGATTTCAAGTTAAGATAATAGGAATTTAGCAATGGTTTATAATACTGCATATTGTCATTTTTAAAAGAGTTGCTCAGATTACCAGATACAGGCATGCAAAGTTGATCCAACAATATGAGAACTAACTGTTTAAACTTTTTCTTTATGATAAGAATTTTGCATATTGTTTTGCAGTTAGAATGAAATCATTTACATATAGTACTTGGAAAGATTTGAAGCAAAGGAAGTATCCACTAGTTTGAACTTAAGAACATTCAGTGTTACATGTTCAAAAATGTGTAACTCTGTCATATTAGCAATACTAATTTAAACTAGTTCAAATAATTTAATAATTTACAGGACATTAGTGAAATTATGACACAAGGAAGTCATTTTAAAACTCAGTAGATTTACTACCATTGGTGGCTACTGCTTTATTTCTAATATAAAAGTTCTACAAGTTAGCTTAGGCTGCAAGAGTTGGAATTCCAAGTTTCAATCTGGAATTACTTGATAAATTCTAAGATCTTATTCAATTTAGTTATTACAAGCAATGAATGGAATTGCTGGAATATTTAAAGATTCTCATTCATCATCATCTATAAGACTTCCCAACACTTCTTTGAAATTCAACCAGATGTGGAAGACAAATGATTTTTGCGTTGTAAAAGTTCATCGATATTTAATTTGGGTGTAACTGTGATATGATTTCAAAGAGCATTATTAAGTGAACATTCATATGTAAATGAGTTATACTTTCAAGAGATAGCTAAATGTATTTGGTCTTCCCCTCTAGATGATAATAAAAAAGAACTGTGTTAAAGAAAGAGAATTAAAGAGAGTATTTAGAATGCTCAGCAGAGCTCTTGCAAGAGTTGTTGTTATTATTTTTTTTCTAATTTTTTTTTATTTTAAAGAAAATAGAACAAAACAAAACAAAGCAAAACAAAACAGAATAGAGTCGAACACAATATAGCATTTCAGAACAGAACACTGCAAGCAATACAGGTCTTCAAAACATAACAACAAGAGATTACCAATGGTTACCCTAGTGTCTCTTGCCTTCTTTGAAATGGTTGTTCATACATTTACAGACAATAAACTCAAACAAAACAAAATAATATGAAACCAGATAAAACAAAAGAATGAAGGCATTATAGGCCTTCAAGTCAGACAACAAGAAACCGACAATGGCTACCTTAATATCCCCTGTTTTCTTCAAAAGAGCTGTGCCTAGCTTCTTACATATTGCAATCAAATATTATTGTTAACTTACTGTCTTAGACAAACACATTACAAAAATCTATTGATATGCATAACTGTGTAACAATGAGCTAGTTACCACAGAGGTCAAACCAGGGTGTTGAAAGGTACTAAAATATGCACTCAAAACCATATTTTAACACTGTAAATGACATGAATTCTGATTGCTCACAGTGGGGTAATAAATGCTGAGTGTGCATTAGAGGACACAGGGACTAATTTCTCATGAAAAAGGTACAAAAAATCATTATTAAAGCATCAATTTATTTTAATTTTGAAACATCCTATAAATGTTAATTTTTAAAGAAAATTAAGTATCAATCTGCATAACCCACATTAGCAACAAGCTTTGTAGCTTTTTTATTATAAGAAAATAGATTCTTGAGGTGGAAAAGTGCGGTAACCTTTATGGATTTTGGCCAGCTGTGACTGGGTCAGTTCGGGTTTAACCTCATACAGAGCCAGGCTGACGTCCCTCCAAAGGTTAGCCACACAAGACTGTGACTGAGCTGGGGTGTATATGCCCTTGAGATCTTTGTTGGTGACCTCTGGTACTCATATACAGCATGTGTGGCGATTTGGGGATTGGTTTGCTTTGGAGACTGTGTAGTTTTGCTATGTCACGACACAGAGTTTCAGTGATGAGCATAGCAAGGTATCATTATGGATGAGCCTTACTGCCAGCTCCTTTCACGTAGAGCGTATCAAGGCCAGAGAAGGGAAATATGGTCCCAGGAAATATGGCCCAAGCATCTTCACACTGAGACAATTAGAGTGCTGTTGAAGAATAGGCAGAAACCCAGCTCCACTGTATTTGAGGTGGAGATCTTGAAGGATCCATATCACCCAGTGTCACCCAGTTACTGTAGGTAATTGAAATCCAGGATAAAGTGTACCTAGTCCTGGAGCACACAGTTCAAGGAGACTTGGGACAGCAAATCTGGAAAGCCAATGGCCTGAGGGCGGAGGAGCCCCTGAGACTATTTAGGTAGATCATCAGCACTGTGTACCATTGCCACGGCCAGGGCACTGTCCACTGGGACCTGAAACCCAAAAACATCTTCCTGAATGCTAAAGGCTACATTAGGGTCAGCTATTTTTGTTGGGGATCAGGTTCATGCCCTGTGCAGAAGTTGACCCACAGGAGGTTGCACACTATGGAGCAGTGTTTCTGAAGTATTCTTGGCCAGGAAGTGGATGTTTTGAGCTTGGTGAGTTATCCTGTATGAAATGGGGTGCATCCATTCTGAGAGAACAAGTGGTATCTGCTGAGACTAATCCTGGAGGGCAGTTACTACTTTCCACAACCCCTTCATCTCCCCAGATATGTGAAGCCTCATCCACAGCTCTTCTCTGATGACTAGAGTAGTTGAATATCTTTTCAAATACCTAATGGCCATTTACCAACAGAAATGCCTTGAGTAAGCATCTAATTTTCTGTCTTCCCATTATAACAGAAGAGAGGAAGTAAATTAGTATGACGGCTGCAATCTGTTTAATAAATGAAGCCAAGATGGCAAAGGCTCATTAACATTATTGTTGTGCAGTAACTATTACTTATTATATATATTCCCATCCTTCCCAATAGTATTGTCTATGGGACAATTGACAAGGTAGTATTTTAATGACAATAAAAAGAGATGCTGGAATTAACATAATTAATATCAATGTATAGACATCTCGTGTATAGACATCACCAGAGATGTCTATACACTGATATTGATCACAGAATTGTTCACAATAGTCAAGAAGCACAATCAAAATGAGTATCCATCGGTAGACATGCAGATAAAGAAAATGTCATATATATACAAAAGAACATTCTTTGGCTATTTAAAAAGATGAAATTCTGTCATTAAGTCAACATGTGTAACTATGGAAGACATAATGGTGAGTGAAATGAGCCATGCACAGAAAGATAGATACTGCACGACCTCACACACATGCAGAATCTACAAACTTTGACCTCATAGAAATAGAGAATAGAATAGTAGTTATGAAGAACTTGAGAGGGGAGAGAGGAGAAGAGTTACAGAGAGATTGGTCAATGAGTACAATATTATAGTTAAATTAGAGGATTAGATAGTGGTGTTCCACTGCACAGGAGTGTGACTATAGCTAATAATACTGTATTACATATTTCAAAATAGCTATGAGACAATTCTAAATATTTTTACTACAAGGAAATAATAAATGTTAGAAGTAATGTACATGCTAATTACCCTAATTTGACCATTGTACAATGAATACATGTATTGAAACAGCATTTTTATTTCATAAATTATATGTCATTTGTATTCTGAAAACATAATTAGGAGTTTTCTATCCCAAAGCAGCTTGTGCATCTTGGGCTTTTGAATAAGCAAACTGAAATCCTACTGTAAAAGGTGATTATGCTAGGAAAGCAAAAGATAAGCTTAAACATCAAAAACTGCCAACTCACACTAGGAATTTTAAAGCTATTGTCCCAGTTTCACTAATCATGTATTTTCATTGTCCTGTTTCTGAGGACATCTTATCAATGTCTTCCCCTTTAACCCCTGCAGTGCTGAACTACTTGCTATTTGATGCTGATCAATTTCGGGATTGATGTTTACTGAAAGAAACTCTAGAATTATAATACACTTAAGAATATCTTTTAACATATTTATGTTCTTTCCCTTAAATCTCCCAGTAACCATCTTTATTCAGGCATCAGCAGAGCCATTTAGTTCACTTCCAAACTTTTCATAAAGGTACAAGTGTGCAACATGTAAGGCTTCATGATGGCCACTAATCTGTAGAGTCTATTTCCATTTGTTCAAAAGATCACATTCAAAAGCATCCCAATTGAGCAAAATATTAGGAAAGAATGCCCTTTCTGGGAGAGATAAATGCAGTCACTATCATGGAAGTAATCCTACTCACATATGACCTACAATGTACTTCTAGGATTCCAGCCTCAGTTCACCCACTGACCACTGACTGCAGGTGTGTTTGAGGCCTAACACAAAAAGCACGGTGATGATGTAGTTGAAGAATAATTCTGTAGATAGAATATTTTCTTTGATTACTAAACACAGACTCAAGATTTTTTTCCTGAAAATTCCAGTAAAGCATTTAAACATGACTCTATTCTTTTTTTTTTTTTTAATGTGACGAAGTCTACTGTGTGGCCAATAGAGCATTTATCAGAATGCCAGTCCCAAATTACACCATGGTTCCTTAAAACTAAGCCTTTGGAGATTGACTAGCATTGCCTAAACACAAAACACTTTCTTCTCAAGACTAGAACATCTGGGTGACAAATGTATCCATTTGCTAAACTACCATGTGGGCCCCTTGTTGCTCAATTTTACTACAAAGTAATTAACTAAGCACAATATAATAGTTCCAAGCCTATTAAGAAAGTTTCTTGGGACTTTAAATAAATTAGCTATGATTAGAACTAATGAAATCTCTAATAATACCAGGTTTAAGCAAAAAATGCTCAAATAAGGTTTCTAATAATTTATATAAGAAATCTTGAGAAAATTAAATAAATGTCCAAGTGTATCAAACCTAGACTTAAAATTCCAAAAATTTTCACACTGAAAATTAACTTAAATTTTCAGCCATTTTGGTCCATTGTTCAAAACACAATGTCAGTGTTATATAATTATAATTATTATTTGAGGAAAGGACACAGACAAAAGGAGAAAGAAAATATGTAAGAAATCAGGAAGATGAAAATAAATTTCTGATTTAGAACAACTCGATATGTCAAAATACTAGAATAAAGTTAATCAACTACTTATAAAAGCAAATTAGATTTTAACTAATCTACTAGTACAAAGTGTTTTTTTTAATTGTTGCAATTACAAAAAACTATGATTAGCCATTCCTGAACAATGACATACATTTGGGAAGAGAATTGACCAAGGGATAAATACAGAAGCAAAAAAATCTAATCCTTAGAAACAGTAACCATTGCCTACCCCACTCTCTATTACATCCCCAAAAGCAGAATGATAGAATATATTTAGAACTACTCAGGTCAAATTCAATATAATTATTTTCTATGTTAATTAATCATAATCCCTGACCTTTTATATAACTTGGGGAACTTCACAGAAAAATACTCTTCATTTGTTCAATTAGTTTATTGTGAATACTTATTTACACTTATAAGCAAAACAGCTGAAATTTTATTTTCTTAGACATAATGAAAAAAATTTTAAAGTTTGTGCAAGTTAAAAAAGTAATAATGCCATAGTGCTGCTAAAGTGTGAAATTCATTCAAGTTCCTAATTACTTTGAGCCAGTGACTTAATAAGATGAATTTTCATACAAGATAAACTGATATTAAAATGAATAATAATTTACTTACAAGCGCCTCAAGATTATCCTACTTTATAACTGGGTAGCTTTCTATTGTATGAAAATACCATATCCTTCTTACTCATTCTGTGGTTGATGGGCAAGTTACCCTTTCTTTGTTCTGGTCTCCTGTTGCATGAAATAATTGTTTTCTCTCCTTCAATTTTCAGTCTGTGAATTTCCTTTTGCATTAAATGTGTTTCTTGTATTCAGTATATTAATGGGTCTTGTTTCCTACTTTAAAGATAATGAAATATATTATGGTAATCACTGTTGTTTTCCTATTATCTTGTTTTGCACTCCTACAATGCTTTTATTCTTTTGTTTAATTGGTTTTATTTGGATTTGTTTTGTTTGATTTTATTGTGTGTGATGCCGTGAATAGGTATTTTGAAGAAAATGAGACATTGTGGTAGCCATTGCTGATTTCCTATCATCTTGTTTTGAAGTCCTATAATGCTTTTATTCTTTTGTTTTGATTAGTTTATTCTGTTGTGTTTTATTTGATTTTATTATGTGTGATAACATGGACGACTGTTTTGAAGAAAATGAGACATTATAGTAAACATTATTCATTTCCTGTTATCTTGTTTTGAAGTCCTGAAATGCTTTTATTCTTTTTTCTGGTAGGTTTTAGTCTGTTTTCTATGATTTGATTTCAATATGTGTGAAGGTATGGATAACTATTTTGAAGAAAACAAGAGACATTATAGTAGCCATTGTTGATTTCCTATTTTCTTGTTTTGAAGTCACATAATGCTTTCATTCTTTTGTTTTGATTGGTTTTATACATTTTGTTTTCTTTGAATTTGTTGTGTTTGAAGGTATAGACAACTATTTCAAAGAAAACAAGAGACATTATGGTAGCCAGTGTTGATTACCTGTTGTCTTGTTTTGAAGTCCTGTGTTGTTTGCATTGTTCTGTTCTGATCTGCTTTGTTCTGTTTTGTATTGTTTTGTTTTATTCTCTTTAAAATAAAAAAAATAAAAATAAATAGTAAACATTTTGACATGAATAAAATGCCTTAATTTAGATATTTTGAGAAATAATTTCCTACTAAACCACTTCATTTGTTGTCTTGACCAGTAATAATGCCATTATGTAATGAAAAACCTACTTTCCACTTTATGGCATACCACAATTTTTAAATTATTAGTAAAATTTAAATGAAAGTTTCTGAAATAAAATGATGTTTAAAAACTAGAAAACAATGATTGCAATCCCTGAATCAGCACCATTCTCAGACTTGGGGGAGAGAGAATAAGGCTGCACCAGCAAACAAGCCCAGTCTGGGAACTAGTGCCATGTGCAGGTCACTACTGGGCCAGGAACAGTCAGACCCCAGCCTCTCCCTGTGAGTCAGTCCATTTGTAGACCGGCGGAGAGAGAGAATAAGCCACACCAGCAAGCAATGCCCGGTCTGGCTGTATGCGTGGGCCACCACCAGACTGGAAACAACCTGACCCAACCCCCTTCCAGCACACAGACTGGCAAACAAGAAGTACCAATTCCCATCCCACACCAGCTATAAGTGACCAGCTTATCTGGAGAAACACAGGCTGTGATGATAGCTATCAAGATAAAATGCAATTTGATGCCCGTGGTGCTTTGGTGTTTCACTGACATTGCAGGTCTAGGGCCTGTGGTCTGATCTTCTGTTCAGAGGATAGTGGTACGCAGTGTGGCATCTAGGGGGGATCTCCCTCTGAGGGTTGTAGCCATTGTCTATTCTCTATGATCTTGTTTTGAAGTCCTATATCATTTCCACTGTTTTGTTGGGTTGGATTTTACTCTCCTCTGTTTTGTTTGATTATGTTAAATCTGATGGTAGGAGCAGCTATTTCAAAGATAGCAAGATATATTTTGGTAGTAATTTTGGATTTACTATTGGCTTGTTTTGAAGTCCATAATTGCATTCAATGTCTTGTTTTTATTGTTTCTATTCTATTTTGTTCTTCTTGATTTTTACTATGTCCAAAGTTACCTGCAGCTATTTTGAAGACATCAAAAGGCAATATGGCAACAATTGTTGATTTTATAATGTTTTGAAGTCCTGTATCACTTACACTGGTTTGTTTTGATTGATTTTACTCTACTTCATTCTCTTTAAAATAAAAAAAAATGATTGTAATGCAGCATGGACAATGTATCTTAAAGTGTAGATTGAGTTATATGTTTTACATGGCTTTAATATGTTTATCAATATGCATGATATTTAACTTTATAAAGTTTTATAAGATAAATATATTAATCCCATGCTGTGGAAAATGGGATGACATATAGAGGGAAAAGGAGAAGAAAAGAAATGAGATGTGTTATGTACATACACTAATTCCCAACAATAAATGTATTCATTATGCATTGCAAACATATAATAATAAAAATTTTCAAAACTAAAATTTTTGGGTCAGGAAAATGCATCCAGAAAAAAATAGAAACACAAGGAAAAAGATTTTAAAATGAAGGAAGTATGCTATATGAATTTATACACTTATAAACTGTTGGATTTAAAATGGGTCTGAGTTTCCTACCACATAAAATAGTCAATTTTACAATGCTTACTGTCAGAAATTTCAAAACTCATGAAAAGATTCAAGCATTTTCTTTGTTGTCAATTTTAAATTTAAAAGAATGGGAGATTTATATTAGAGAATGAAGAATGCAAATGTCCTTACCAACATTACTACATCAAATGTAGTGGTTTAATGCAGTTGAACTTTGTCACTTCCCATTCTAAAGCCAAGGACATGAATAAAGTTGTTACTTTTCAAGGGAGTGTTGTAGTGTACTACGTTAGAATAGTCTGGTTTGGCTCAACAATAGCATTTGAGAACATGGATTTGTTTTATGAAATGTATATGATTCAGGCAGATTGATTTAAAAAAAATAACATATCTCAACATACATAGTTGGGACCAAGGAGGGCTTGATTTTTACAAAGAATAATACTACAAATAAAGAAATTATTGAACATCAAAATAATAAAAAGATGATTTAAAGACATTGTAAGAATCTGTAAGACTCCCATCTCCAACATGTGTTTAATAGTACAAAGTATAAAATTTTCACTTAAAAAGACAGCCCCAAGACTTTGTGCCTGAGAGAGTGTGTCTATGAAGTTGGTTCCCCAAGATTCATTTTATGATGCTCAACCATCCAGTCACTCAGGGACCACTTCTGTTATAAACCAAGGGGCCTGGTTTCTGCTCAAACCAATGGGAGACCTTGGCACAATCCATGCACTACTAGTTTTTTAGTCATACAGGAATTTAATAGTTATGGAGTTACAGAGGTTTGAAACAAGAAAAAAAAAAAACATAATATGTGACAATGTCTTTGTCCTTGCTGAAGGCCCTAAGAACCTTACACAGAAAACACCTCTGAGAGTGAAATTAAAGGTACAGTAGAGACTCCAAAAAGTTTGAGATGGCAAGAATAAAGACCACCTACTAACAAAAGCCACAGATAATGTGTAGAACCTACCCAAAAGCGAGGTCATGTGGACTTTAACCAGCAAAGCCATGAAGACTAGGCTGTCCAAGCCCTTTGAGTTCACAGCTCACCACAATCTGCCCTGGGCGTCAGACATAGAGCTATGAAATACAATGTTTACTCTGCTGAGTTTCAGTTTTGCTTTGTAGAGTTGTTTCTATTTCTCTGTTCTTTTTTTAATAAAACAGTTACAGTATACCACTGTATGTAGAAGTATTTAGTTTCCTTTTTTATTTTTTAAATTTTATTTTAAAGAGAATAAAGCAAAACAGAACAAAGCAGATCAGAACTGAACAATGCAAACAACACAGAACTTCAAAACAAGACAACAGGAAATCAACAATGGCTACTATAGTGTCTCTTGTTTTCTTCAAAATAACTGTCCATACCTTCACACATATTGAAATCAAATCATGGAAAACAGACTAAAACCAATCAAAACAAAAGAATGAAAGCTATACAGGACTTCAAAACAAGATAACAGGAAATGAACAATGGTTACTATGATGTCTCATTTTCTTCAAAACAGTCATCCATACTATCACACATAATAAAACTAAATAAAACACAATGGAATAAAACCAATCAAAACAAAAGAATAAAAGCATTATAGGACTTCAAAACAAGATGATACGAAATCAGCAATGGCTACCATAATGTCTCATTTTCTTCAAAATAGCTGTTAATACCATCATGCATAATAAAATCAATTCTTGTAAAGTCTTTAGAAGAAATTCTAGGCATGTATAAGTCTACACATGTACACTTATCCTTTCTGAATTAGAGGGAAAAACAAAACAAAACAAAACAATTACAAGAAAAACACTTTTGTATATCTATACCTGGTAATCTGAGTAACTCTTTTGAAGATAACTGCAAAATAACAACCTTTGTTAAGTTCCTACCACCTTGTTTTGAAAGCATACATTGTTATTATTTTGGGTTTTTTGTTATTGTTATTTATGTCTCTTTTGTGTTTTGTTTTTCCTTTTTTATTTTTACAGGGCCTTCAGAGTTAAAATTTGCCTTCAGTTCCAAAGAAGAATTTAGATTAAGATTTTTAAAAATTTCAGTCCTGTTAAGACAGATCCACTATTAGAGATAGGCTAAATGCTTTCTAAGTGGAAAGATAAACACAAGCTTTTGGGGCCAGGGTGTGAATGTTATAGTTTGGATATAAAATGTTCTTGTGCTCGGAGGTGGGGCTTTTAGAAGCTGACTGGATTGTGGGACAGCTATATTCACCAGTGAATTAATCTAATGAGTAGTTCATGGCTGCCTGTGTTGTTTGGGTGTGGAGCCTGGTGGAGAAGGAGAAGGGTTACTGGGCGTTACCTGGATAGATGTACTCATGTCCCTAGCTCTTCCCTTCACTCTCTGCTTCCTTGTCACCATGACGTGAGCAGCTTTCCTTTCCCATATTCTAACATGTAGTTTCTGTCTTGGAGCCAGCCAGCAATTGAAAGAACCCACATAAACTGTGAGTCAAAATAAACCTTTCCTCCTTTAAATTGCTTGTGTTATGTATTTTGTTTCACTGATGAGAAACTGGTTAAGACAGTAACCTATACTAGATCTAGATAGCATATTCATATTAAAATAATCCTGTTTCTGAGTGGATACTTGGGCAAAGCACCTAAAAACTCATGTTGCAAGCTTATTCTTTAAAGATGTCCTCAAGATTTCACACAGGATAATTTCAATTAAAAGGAGCACATAATTTTAAAATCCTAGAAAACATCAGAAAAAGTCTTAATCAGTCAAATATTTTGTCATGTACACAAAATTTTTTGTCATGTACACAAAAATTTGGTGGAAATGAAGATGTCAGTGTATGCTGGTTAGGTATGCAATACTCTGTAAAAGATAGCGATTCTAAAGTAGATACTACCCAAAATAACTTCAAATGCCAGGTTTATTAAATGACAAGAGAATGTTACTCATCTACTATATTGCTAAATTTAACTCTTTTTCTTAAAAATTGAAACATCAAGCAAAAAAATCAGAGCGTGTATATGAAATATAAGAAGTCATTAAAGTATTAAAATGAATATACATACATAGAATAACTAAATATGTGCATAATCATATATACATGAAATACAAAAATGACAAATCAATTGTAAATATAACAAGGACTCAATTTTTTTTCAAAAACCTTGGAGATCTCATTTTTTTTATATAAGATACATCTAGAAGCAAGAACAAAAAAATATTGAGAATAATTGAAACACATTTCTCAATCCTTAAAACTGCTAAGGAAAAATACCACGTAAGAAAACTCACATGAGGTAGATAAAGTGGTACAAATTCAAACATTTATAACATTGTTTTGTTAGCAAAGTAGAAGAATGCAATAATTGCACCATACATCCAAATTTACAATTTAGTAAAAATACAAAATGATGAGCCCAGAATTTAAAAGGAAAAATGCCCTAGTTAAGAAAATAAATTTAATGAAATAGAAAACAGTTACATTGGAATGAGAAAAATAAAGCTAAGAAGTTAAATTATTTTATGAAATATTTTACTTATCTAGTTTTTCTTTTTTTTCTTTCAGGGCTAGAATTTGAACCCAGGGTCCAACACATCCTAAGCAATGTCTCTACTACTCATTTATATCCAGAGCTCTAGAAATTAATTCTTGAACAGTCCAAAAGCATAATCATAAACTTTAAAAATGTTTCCTTGCATTTAACTAGATATATATTATTTTTAATTTAAAATATTACATTTAAAATGATATAGCATAGTAAATTGGTAAGGACTTAAAACTTTCAAAACTGAACATATGTATAGTTATTTTGGGATTGTCACTATTAAATTCAGTTTATAATACTGCATACTGGAATTGTAATTTGAGATAATTATATAATTTACATTTGGTATAACAAGCTAAAATTAATTTCTTCTGAATTTTTATCACACTCTAAAATAATCTTTTTGTAATTGAAAAATTAAAACCAAACTTCTTTATATTTCTCACTACACATATTTTGTAGTTTTTTTGACCACAGAAAAAGACTAGATAATGCACAATTAAAACATTACAAGTCTCTACAGTAATAAGTCATTGAAAAAATATAGCACTGTATCTGTGATATTTTACTTATAAATTCATTTACCTTCTGGCACTTACATGACAAGAGGAATAATTTTATGCATTACTCTCTTATTTATAGTTAATACTACTTAAACTTTTTATAAAGCTTAATGTTTTTAATATTTTACTTGATTCTAAATGGCTGCCTTATGTAAGTGCAGTTATACTTCATCTTATGAAGAATTCATATGATAATTTAATTATGCATGGAATGACATAATGCCAAAAAAAAAGCAAATGATGTGCCATATAATCCACTGAGAAATTATATTTTTGGATGATAATAAAGTAATTCATTTCCATTGTATTTCTTACTTTATAAAATCACTGTTGAAACTGCTAATAGGAGTAATTATGACAACTAGATCATCCAGTGTTATTATTAGTCAGAAAAATGTATAGTGAATCCAATGCACTTTGATGTAACACACTCAGTAGAATCAGTTATTGTTTTATTTGTTAATATTTAAATAAATAATTATACAGTGTATACTACTTATATGAATATACACTTTCTCTTATGTTCAGGTACAACAGTTGAAAGCATTGGTAGGGAATGTCTTTGCTTTCTTATACTTAATAAAAATCATTTACATGAGGATGCAGGATTGAAAAAACTTGACATAAAAGCTAGATAACTTGAACTTTTCAAAGAAAGGTACCATTAAAAATATTTTGGGATTGAAAAGACTTAAAGATAGAGCAGCCTGGAGTGCACTGTGTGGTTAAAAATTACACCTTGAGTAGAAGAAGATTTTGTCTATGATCTTTAGGGCTGATCAGGAGGTCCTGGGGCAGGTTTCCTGGGTGTAACATGTAGGTAGTGAACAGAGCCATGTTTGGAACACCTCCAGATAGATCTGGTGCTTTAGTGGAGCAGTCAAGAAATTCTCAGTGTTTATTTATTCATGTATTTATTTCTTGCTGTACCAGGAATCAAATCCAGGTCTTACACATGCTAGGGCAGTAATATATCATTCTGCTATACCTCCAGACTCGAAATTCTTAATTTTTTAAAAAAGTGCTCATTACTTCAATCTGCACTAAGACCTACAAATTATATTGCCAGTATTGGCCGATGTGGAGCTTTAATCATAATTCTTCCATAATTCTGTATAAAAAACCAGATATTTATATTTTTGGTATCTCAATGTGCTCTTACTTTTTTAATATGATAAGCCAAATCCATTCTGCTAACTTCATAAATCTTTTGTAGTTGATTCCGTATGGTTATTTTATGGTCAAAAAATTTACATTAATTTTATTTAATTCCCCTGTGTAAAATAATATGGGAATTGTACCTACTTGAGAGTAGAATTTAGAATAATGTAAATATCAAAATAATTTACACATAGCTCTCACTTGACATATTCAAAAAACCTGCCAAATGACTTTATTAAAATAAATTGTTTTCAGCCTTTACATAATCTTTTAACATTGCTTTATAGAAATGAATAATTATGAATAACTAAGATAAATGCTATATCATTATATTCTCAAAATAAACATATAGATGCATACATACATATGTACACAAAAACTGTGGAACCCTTAGCACATTTTTTATTTGAAAATGACATCTGTAAGATTAAATAATTTGTTAAGGACTTTTTGCTGCCATTCAGTTGACAGCTTTGTACTAACACTTCTCAGAAACTGAGTTACAGCTTGAAACAAAGTATCACCCATAACTTGCTGCTTGTGAAAATAAAATACATAACAATAACAGCAACTGGATAGGAAAGAGACTAACATGTATTACCTAGATCTGACTAGTTGTGTAATAAACTTTTCAATGTAACCTAATAAAAACAAATGTCAATTAGGTCAATAGCCTAAGTTAGTGACAATTGTTATAATTGTTTGAAAGTCCCCATTCCAAACTCAGGTAGAAACTTTATTGCCACTGTAACATTATTAAAAGGTAGGGCTATTGAGAGATTAGTTCACAAAGTCTCTGACCTCATGTGTAGATTAATGTCACTATTACACAGGAGGGGAGAGTTATAAAAAAAAGTGGTGTCAAGCCCTTTTCCTCTCCATTTCATGTGTTCCCTACCCTTCTACTTTCAACCAATGGGAAGATACAGCGTGAAGACCTTTGACACATGTGCCCCTGTACTTTGACTTACCAGTCTCTACTAGATGATGTGCCAAGTAGATCTGTTCATGATAAATAATTCAGCCTCAAATGTTCTGTTACAACAGCAGAAAACCAACTCAGAGAATAATTAAGACAAAATTTAAAATTAGTTATTCAAATCATAATGTCATTATTATAGACAAAAGTCTAATGAAATTTGAAGAGTTATAAGTATACCAAGCAATTCAAATATGGTTTGACTTTTTAAAGAAATCATGTATTTTCACAAGAATTTGCTTTAATGAAGATTGTCCTGCAAAGTTAGGTTCAAATGATACTATTGTCTTTGATAGTATTGTCACATTTAGGTTACCTATGCTTTTATTGGTGAAATGGCTGCTGGGTTAACAAAAATGGTCAGTTTAGAAAGTCTTCCTCTCACTATTTCAAATGTCCTCTCTTATTTCTCTGAATTTCTTTTTTTTTTTTTCCTATGTAACATATCTGATATTGAACACAAATCCATGTCCTCTCAAAAGTCCTACTTGGGTAAAATATAAGTTATACATAGTTAAATACTTAAGAAGCATGTTGCTATGAGAAATACAGGATAATGTACAATAGCCACTCAAAAATTCATGATTTGCTTCTCCTTTTCTTGACTGATAAGTTCGTAAGTAAATTCTCAGTACCTATCACTGAGAATAAATGGATTTTTAAATAACAATAATAATGGTAGCAATGATAATCATTAAAATAAAAGGGAATAAACTTCATTCTAGACAAAATTAGTTGAAGCAAACTACAGTAAATATTACTACACTTTCACTATCACACAAAATACATCACTACCCGAAGGTCATTAAAGAAATTTACCTGAGTCTCTAAGGCTTGTTCTGTATCCATATATTTCTGAGTTATGCTTTTTCTTAAACAGAATTAGGTAAACTATGGCTCCCACACCAAATTCTGCACTTTGCCTATTTTTGTAAGTTTTATAGCAATACAGTTACACTCATTAGCTCATGTATTGTCTGTTCTCCTTCTGCAGTAGAGATGAATTTCCTTAACTAACTTTTAATATACACCTTATCACCCACAAAGAGTAAAATATTTACTTCCTGGCCTTTTACAAAATGGAATGAGATGCACCTGCTTCATAGCAAAACATCTTGAAAGAAGGATGCTGTGGATTGTGTTTTCCTCCTCCATAATCGTGTGTTGGATACTTACTGCCTAATACAGCATCGTTGGGATATGAGGCCTAATGAAAGATGTTCAGGCTGAGAGGACAGCACCCTCATAGATGGATTCATGTTGGTATGAAAAGGAATTGTGAAAGTGAGTTTTCTCTCTTCTGATCTTTGCAAGGTAAGGACAGAGTTCACTCTGCATTTTGTGCATTTAATCTTCTGCCATGTGAAGATACGTGAAGAAAATTCTCATTTAGATGTCAGTTCCTTGATTATGGACTTCCTAGTCTCCAGAACTGTGAGAGAATAAACTGTCCCTTGTAAATTTTCCAGTTTCAAGTGTTCTGTTACAGTAACTCAAAACGAACTAATGGAGTGTATATTTTTTATACCAATATTTCTTTTCCATTTTGCTTAAATTTATTCCAGTCAGTTTTTCATACCACAATACTACTTTTGAACGGTTGTTTCCATGATCATAAATGTCTCCAAATGGGAGAATGCCAAAACTAATAATGGCACTGAACATGACTTGTAATTGTCTCCCTGAAACAATTTTTGTGTGACTTCCAGTATGTTATA
Organism: Cuniculus paca; assembly: GCA_004365215.1. Taxonomy (NCBI): domain Eukaryota; kingdom Metazoa; phylum Chordata; class Mammalia; order Rodentia; family Cuniculidae; genus Cuniculus; species Cuniculus paca. Next base: position 35,071 of record RJWT010002137.1, read on the forward strand.
CTTGATTGGATGTCTTTCCACCTCTGATTATTTCCTCGTATTTTCAGTTTCTAGTTACTTCTAGTTCCTGACTTCTAGTAGTATTTTGTAGTTGCTTGCATTTCTTTAATTTCAAAAATTCTGAGCATTATACATTTCAGTTCTTTGATCACTTCATTACTGACATTTATTCATTTGACAATTTAATTAGCCATATTGTTTTAAATAGTTCAATAAATGAAGTCTCATAAATTTTGTATCTCTACCTGTGACATTTCCCCATTTATCTAGCTACTTAAAGAACCTGGATGTCTATTAAGTGCTTCAAATTCTATGTGTTTAAAAAGAAACCTGATTCTTGCTTTTACTTACAAATTGCTCTTACCATAGCCTTGTAACATCTTAGAAAACTCCATTTTTCTATTTGTGATGCTAATATTCATATCATCAGATTTGATTGCATTCCTCATATCTCACATCTGTCCATCAATTATCCTATTACCTTCTATTGTATTTACAGAATCTGTCTATATCTCACCATCTAATTCCAATAACCTAATCTAAGTCACCCCCAGGTCTCAAGTAGATGGGGGGGGAGGAATGATCTCTTAACCTGGTTTGTTGTTTTTGTGCTTATCTCATTTCAGTCAGTTTTCAACAGAGTGGTCATACATATACTATGGGAATTCATATCAGATCACTTTACTTTTCTGCTTAGCTTTACTATATTAAAAGTAAGAGCTGAAGTTTTTACTATACCCAAAAGAAATCATCAAAATACCTAAAAAACCAGTAAGTCATTAAATATTTGGTCTTATCTTCTGCATTACCTGTTTTTTGGGAAAGTCAGATATGGTCACATTTCAGGGACATTTCACTGGCTGGTTTCTTCTGCCTAGAACAATCTCTAACAGATGATTCTCCTTCTCACTTCCTTTAAACCTTTAATTATAAGTTGACAAATTATAATTCAACATATTCATGTACACAGTACTGTTATTATATATGTATATGTTGTGAAATAATTAAGTCATCAGTAAATAAGTCATAAGTAACCTAAGTAATCTATCCATAATCTTAAATGCTAATGATGTGGTGAGAACATTTGATGCTTATTCTATTTTGAAATATCCAATACACTATGTTTAACTACAATCACCATGTTGTGTGACACATTTCTAAAATCTTATCTCTCCTACCCAGCTGAAATGTTGCACTCTTTGACCTATATCTCCCTGTTTGTCCCACCTTGGGCATCCACTTACCATTGTTCTGCACTATGATTCTCTAAGACAGATTCTTTCAGATTTCACATTATAAGGAAAACATATAGAATTTGTTTATCGGTAGATGGCTTATGTGACTTACCACAATCTCCTCCAGAAATATCCCTATTTTCACAAAAGGCATAATTTCTTTAAGGCTGAATACTATCCCATTTTATACATATTCCATATTTTCCTTTACAAAAAAATTTTAACATGTATATTTGCATAACATGGCATTATGGGATACAAATTAAATGCACAAAGATTACTGCACACATCCAAATTAACAAATCTATCATCTCAAATAATTTTTTGGGGGGGTTAGAGGAAAGGGAAGTTAAAATTTACTCACTTTAGCATAAACTGCAAATACAGGAGGATCACAGATTTAAGCCCAGACTGAATAATTAATCAACTTAGTGAGACTGTGTCTAAAAAGATGTGTTAAATACCTATATCCTTGTGCTATGCATTATATCTCTAGATTTATTCATTTGCTACATTTTACTGTGTAGTGTATGTCTCCATATTTCCTTTTCGACTTCCAACCTTGGTCTATTTCAATATTTAATTTTTTTTTAGATTTCATATGTTATGGTTTGTGTCTGGATGTCCCTCACCAAGCATTGTGTGGTCATGGGGGTGGGCTTTTAGAGTTTGTGACTCACTCATGGTCCAGTGCTAGGATTATGGGTGTGAGTGCTACACCCAAGTGGGTGTTACCTACATACAGTATAAGAGACCAAGTTTTCTTTCTGTGCTATCCCTTTTTGCTCTTGTTGCTTTTGGTATCTACCACTGCCATGAACTCTTAACCCTCACACTACCCTGCCTTGAAACCAGCTGAGTATGGCTGAAACCTCCACTAAATGTGAGCTAAATAAACCTTTCCTTCCTTAATTTTGGGCATCAGGTATTTTGTCTCAGCAATGAGTGAAAAGTAACCAACACATCATGCATACATGATGTCATATAATTGCTTTCTTTCTGCGTGGCTTATTTCTCTGATCATAATAGCCTACTGGGTTATTCATGCTATGTTAAATTTAAGATCTAATATGTTTTTCAGGTTGAAATAACATTCCATTCACACCCATGTATGTGCAATCCCACATACACACAAATGCACACACACACACTTCCTTTATCCATTGATATTTATCTATTAATGCAATTTAAATTATTTCCATAACTTGGCTATTGTGAATAATGCCACAATGAAAATAGAATTCATGATGATTAGCTTTAATAGTCAATTTAAATGACTAGAGAACTGCTTTGAGATTAGTAAAGTTTACTTCTTAGTTTACAAAGGTGGGTCATAGACGCATGACCTTGGATGCCATAGATAATTATTGGTCCCAAACTCTCTGGCATAGTTCCTTTGCTCTGCTACTCAGCCATCTTTCTCCAGCATTTACTTCTGCCATGATATTCATACCTTGGAGCCACCCAGTTTTGCACTGAATCTTCTGAAACCCCAAGCTAATTATCCCCTTTAAATTGTGGTTGCCAGGTACTGTACCCAGCAACAGGACAGCTGACCAAGATGGGAGGGTATCTATCTCATCAAGGGCCAGGGATTTAGCTTAGCAGCTTAAGCGCCTGCCTGACAAGTGTGAGGTCATGAGTTTGTAAATATCTCATCAACATATCAGCGTACTTACTTTAAATCTTTTACATTTATGGCCAGCAACTGGATTACTGGATTATATAGGAAGTCACTTTTAGTATTTTGAACAAGAAAAAATGCTTGTTAAAAAAATGGTCAAAGAACCTGAACAAATACTTTCAACAAGGACATATACATAGCCAACAGATACGAAACAATGCTCAGCATCACCAATCATTCAAGAAATACAAATTAAAACCATGCAGTTATGAACAGTTGTTATTAAAAAGAATATAGATAACAATTGGTGTGTATATGACAAAAGGGAACGCTTGGTGAAAATACATTAATATGTTTATTCTAGAAAGCTGTATGAAGACTTATTATTTGTTTCTGATCTTCCCTAAAATGTAATCATCTCAATAATTTCCACAGTCAACATATCTAAAAACGTATACTCTTTTTTCTCATTCTTCCTTCATTACTTTTCCTAATGATCACTTAAATATGGTAGAAAAATTATTTTGTGTATTTTATTTTATTATATTTCTTATGACTAGAATCAAAAGCTCTGAGGAAGAAGCTTAGTTTTCTTTTGTTAAACACTGTTGAGTCCAGCATCTGGGATACAATTTGTTATGTTGAGGATACATAAGAAGTTCTTCTTACACAATACATGTATTATATTTATGAGTAAACTATAGAAATTATTTTCAAAAGTACACATTTATCTGTTAGTAATTTATATATTTTTCATGTTTTCTAAGAAATAGAATAAAAATATATGCATAATTTTAAAAAGGAGAGAAAGACTATAGTCATAATAAAATAAACATCTTAATGAGAATTTTCTAAATATGTCAACACTTTTATGTGTATTTACATATACAATTTAAGTATTTATGCATATATCTTATATAATTATCATTTCTCTCACTGAAGTATGCATGCTTCATTTGTGATACTATGTATGTATGTTTGTTGACCATAAAACTAAACAGAATAAAATATAATTTAATCTCTAAATAATTCAAATACAAATTCAGTACAAAGTGGGTACAGAATTCAAACTCTGCTTAGATTCTAAATTTCAAACTGCAGGGTTTTTCTTATTCTTCATTTCTATCTTGCCTTCTGGATTCATAATATATGAATGTTAGTTCAAAAATAAGAAATAATCACCAGAAGGAGGCATAATTTATTTTCAATACATGTTAGGATTTTGTTAAAACAATTCACTTCCAATTTGTGTAATAAAATATAAAATGTTATTTTGCTTTTTCAGTCATGTGTGTTTTCATTCAAGCAAATGACAGAAGAAATAGTAGATGTAAACCAGAAGAGAATCTCTCAGTTTCACTGTCTTTGTTTCTGTTCAGAGACAGCTTCTGCAGGATGGTGCATCATGTCCTCCAGCACCTGCATCACTGAAGGAATCAATGATGGAGGATAAAAAGCCACAGCACGCAGTGTGCGGATGGGAGGTCAGGGCGGTCACTGTGACCAACTAATAACAGCACGCGAATCAGCAGACATAGATTTGAAAAAAATCACTCCATGAGGTTACTTTTAATTAAGTACGTTTTCAAAGAATTTGACGGTATTATGAAAATACACAATTAAACTATTAATTAACTTTCTGACTCAACAAAAATGTTTTCTTAATCTCTATTATAACAAAGTATAACAAGGCACAAAACTAGAAACTTAAGCCCAGATGTTGAATTCAATTAAATATGTAAAGTGTCTTATGGCATATACTTGTACTGTATCTATATGTATACATACATGAAGATTAATATTTTATAATGTATTTGTATATATTATACTCGTGCACATATTGTTATATATTTTATATCCTTAGGCTTCATTTTCAAACTGAAAAGAAATGATTCAAAGAAAGGGCTCTCCAAATCAGTCCGTTAAATAGAATTGCAGCAGTTGTTTCCTCTGTCATTTTTAATTCCCTCACCTTTATAGCAACGCATAGGTATTTGAAGCATAATATGATAGAGACAACTTCTGAGTGTATTAATAGACTAATGCTTAAAAAATGAATAGCCTATTGAAACGAATAATTTATTCATGTTCTTGGTGTTAAAGAATAATTGCTTAACATAAAAAGAACAAATATCAACTGAATTACAATACAAAATGGAAATTTGAGAAAAATATGTCTTATTTTTGAAGACTAAATGTGTGGAGGACAAAGGCTTCCCAGTGCTTAACCCTGATCACTTTGCCCCACGTTGCTACTTAGAGAGAAGCAACTGGAAACAATACTAAAGGGAAGGAAAGTTGAAAATACAAATATATATATGTCTGTATATACTGTGATTATTTTATCCTTTTCTACTGTGTCATTTTTCAAAGATAAAAATCAAATATTATATTTATACATTGTGTATCAAAAACTCTTAATAAAGACTACTACATTATTATATTTACCTAATGGTTTTGGAAGAAATGAAGCATAAGTGAAAGCTAAAATGCATATTTTGCTCAAGAAAGTCCATTTCACTTATCTATGTCTGAGAGGTAACCACTATTCTGCAATGAGTTTCTATCTTTTAATTCAATATTGTGCATCATACATGAGGCCAAAATAAAAACTAAGCACTTTTTTCTCCCTAAAGAGTAAAAAATTAGTGATAGATATACAACAAATACACTTTCTAGCAGAAAAGAAAAGTGAATCGAAGGGAAATAGAAGCACGAAGGAGGTCACATAAGTTGGTAAAATTCTGAAGGCACATTTAATGAATATTAAAAACTGTTACTAGATAATATAGGCATAAAATAATGCATATGTGTATTGAAATCTTATCTAACATAAAAGGAAAATGGAGATATTCAAAAGACTTCAACTTTGCTGAAATATAGTTTAGAAATTAAAGTCAGGAAGACAATTGTTGAAAAATTTAAAACATTATGTATAGCTTCAAAACTAGCAAAATAATAACATACAATTTTTTTTTACTTTTATCTCAGGTCAAGTAGTATCAAATAATATTTTAAAATTTCAGATATATGGAGGACACATTAAGAGTGACACAAAATGTTGAAGTTAAAATTAGTATAAAAACATGTATAAAATTTAGTTAAAACTTTCTAGTTAGATAGATAGACAGAGAGGTACATACATACATTTCAAACTGAAAATGCTACTGTGATGCAGCATTCATTGATCAGGAAAACAACAATTAAGTACTTGCTTCTCTCTAGCATAAATTCATTTAATAAAGCTGGACAAAGAAGAGAATATTAAATATACATCTATCAGAAATTGGTTAATTAAAGTATTTACTAGTACATAGATTTAAAAAATAATTCAATTAACAATTCAATTTAATATGAGAACCTACACTAATATGATTTTCTGCATAAGATAAGCTAGTTTAGAAAAAATAAAGATAGTTATTAAAGGAATTTTCTATCAAAAGAAAAATCCTGTCACCTGATGTCTACATAAATATTAACATTTAATAAAGTAAGCATTAAATTTCAAAACTTAGGAAATTTACTAATCACAAAGGAAAAATATAAGAAATTAGATTTCATCAAAATTAAAATATGTTGCTCATTGAAAGATCCCATTGTGATATTCAAGCCATAGCCTGGAATAATATATTTGTGATACCCACATCTAGCAAATTACTTATAAGAAGTATATATGAAGAATTCATACAAATAAGTAATACAGAGACACAACACTCAAATATTAGTTTGCAATAATAAAAATATCTCAACAGATGTTTCACCAAATGAAATATACAAATACTCAATAAGTATCTGAAAAAATGAAATAATGTAAAGAAATAAGAATGAATAACAAAAAAATTCATAAAACAGCATGGTTGAATATGTTAAATAAAACAAATCAGGCACAAAAAATAACTACTTGATGATTCCATCCACATGAGGTACAAAAACAGGCAATGCTAATCTCTCACAATAAAAATCAGTAAATTGCTGCTTCTGTGGAGGATGGAGGTGCCTGCAAAGATGCATGAAGGAACTTTCTGCAGTGATGAACGCTTTCTATAACTTACACATACAGATGTATCACATTGTCTAAACTCATTGAACATTTGAATTCTGCACAATTTATTTAATTACATTTGTTCCTAAAATATGAAAAATGCTTTATCCAATATACAAACAAAAAATCTGTATACTCAATACACTTCTGCACAAAACGAAAAATACTAGAATGTCAAGCATTCATAACAAGAAGAAAGAAAACATAGCAAAATAGATATGAGTAGTAGAAAGCATGTAATGAAGACCAAAAGCCAAAGATAATGAAGTGAAAAAGTAAAAATAAGAGAAACAACCAAGCAATAATCACCAAATAAAAAAGAAATTATTTTAAAGAATTTATCAACTAAATATGTTATTAGCTGATAAATAATTATTAGTAGAAAATGAAGGAACATTTTAGTAGATATCTAACATATGGAGAGAATGAAATAAACTATAACACTGCACATTTGAAAAAATTCTGATAAATGTAATTTTTACAGAGATGGAGTATAAAACTTTACACAAAAAGAAACGAGAAAAAAGCATCAATAACTGAGGAAAATGTCATTAGGTAAAATTTGGCTTCCCATCCAAAATGTTTTCTCATAGGAGGAGTTCCAAGAAAATAAAAGCTCATCAAGCAACA